>JACEGR010004192.1:0-91006 GCA_014170235.1 Listronotus bonariensis
GCAATACTGTAATACATGTCTAAATGTGGTACTCGTAGACGATGATTTAGTAGTAATACTTAAAGAATAAATTAATATATATTAATTAATATCAAATAAAATTCAACGAATAGGGCATAAATTTAATATTCGCCCAATCTTTAAAACACAAAACAAAATCAGATCTCAATTAACAAAAACAAAACCATACAACTTAAATGAAAATACAAAAATGTCATTTATAAAATACCTTGCGAATGCAATAAGTTTTATATAGGTGAAACTTGTAGACCATTAGCCAAACGCATAAAAGAACACAGATCATACATTAAAAACACAGAATTTCCTAAATCAAAAATCTGCCAACACGCATTTGATAACAATCATAGAATAAACTGGGATGCTTCGAGCATTTTAGCAAAGGAAACTTGTTCTAAAAAACGCAAAATCAAAGAAAGTGCGTATATATTATTAAATAAAGATAATTGTGTAGCATCAATTTCAGTTAATTTAAATAACACTTGGTTGCCTTTGCTTGATACTGAATTATCTTCAGGAAGACTAAAAATTAACTAACTATTCACCTTTTTGTAAAATAAACAATCAATACACCAGCAACCAGTTATCTATGACACTATGACACTATAACCAAACAAACATATTTTGACATTTAATGTCAAAGTTTTCAGAATATCCTAAAAAACATAAAAATTTTAAATTTTAAAACCTAAATAATAGTAAATTTTTATTTTTATTATTTTTATTCCATTTATCTTGACAACGGTGGCAGATTTGCCACCGAAACGTCGATTTATCTTTTTACTTGTTTAATTTTTTTTTAGTACTTTTAATTTTATTTTGGCGTGTACCCAAATAAATACCATCCAATAAATGAATCCGCCAAACTACAGAACATATCTTCAACTTAAAGAAGAGTTTTCACTTGAAAACGGACAGAGATAGGACTGCCCAAAACTTTGTGTACCTAAATAATTAAAAATAAAGACAATGTCCGAAAATATGTAAATATCACTGTAATTGATCCTAAGACAATATTTATGTAATATTTTAAAACTTAATAATAATTTTATTGAAACAAAATCCGCTAAAATACCAAATTGTATTAAATTATTTTCTTCTTATTAATTTTGACCAATTGCTATCAAGAATTGGTATGTCAAATATAATTTTTAAGTGATAAAATTACTTAACAACTGTCAACTTAGCTGACAGCAGTTTTTTCGGGAGAAAAATCAATTTAATGCAAGTTTGACAAGTTGCAAAGTTATTGTTTAAATAATAAAAAAATGTTGTATTAAAATAAAGTGTTCATTTAACAAAGGAAATAATCTTACTTTTTTTTTTTTTTTTTTTTAACAAAAGCAATCGAGAAAGTGGAAAAATCCTCGTCTTCGACTTTTTTAAACCACTCTCGCTCATGCTATTTGACTTAGAAACTGGGTTTTCGAATTTTTCCGGAAAAATTAAATGCGCCCGAAAAAATCAGCTCAATGTCAATAAATACCTGGAAAAAACATAACGGGTGTTTTTCTTGTTTGGAAACCTAACACACAAAGATAAAAGGGTGAAAAAGAGTAAAATTTTTCTAAATAAATGATTATTTATCTTTCTGTCTCTTAAGTATTTCATTATTTTTACACTTTATAAATAAATTTTATGTTTTTTTAATGTGATGTTTATTTTTTTGCAGGTAAGCACTTTCCCCCATTTGCGTCGTAAGTAAACAAAAATAAAGGTAAATATTTAGGTTAAGAGTTGTTGGATGTACGAGGTGGCAAACATCTTTAGAAAGATCCGAAATTTTTGTTAAGCAAACAAAACGTGAAAAAATAAAAAAATTGAAAGATCAAAAAAAGGTGTATTTTTGTATTTTTCTCTTCAATAAACGTTAAGCATTCTACTACATCTCTTGCTTATCCTAACTTGTAAACACCGTAATTGAAAAACATCTTGTTTTTGTAAGTTTTTACGACCAATACTTGCGATATTATAAGCAACTAAGTAAAAAGAAGAAGAAATATTTCGGGATTAAAAGGAAGCAGACACTCACTCTTCTTACACACACTTTTCTAAAGGATTCTATAAAAAAAAACATACCCGCAACTTTGTTAATCCTATTATTAAAAATTTTAAAACTAAAAATTGGATTATACGTTAAGCCAGAGTGACACACGAAACCTGGCTCAACTATTAAAACAGAACATTTTTCCGTATAAATAAATTAAAAGCTCGCATGATTACTTCAATAAAATTATCAGCTCCGCAAAATATACACAACTCAATTAAAAGTTGGCTTCAGCAAAATTAAATTCTCCTAAAAATATGAACGGCAATTTCAGCGCGAATTTGCGCTAATGAAATGGGATTAGGAAATTGTTGCAATTTAGGATTCGCGAGCGGTAGAATTTTATTTAAAACTATTAAATTTCGGTAGATGAAGAGGAAGATAATATTTTAAAAGACTTTATTGTGACAGTCGCATGGATTTGGCTTGTCGCAGCGAAGTAAATGAAATTGAAAATTTTAAAAAGTTGGTGCTGAATTTGTAAAAAGTATTTTAACGTATGCTAGAGATAAAATGCTAAAGGTACGTAGTCACAATTATTTTATGTTAGTATATAAAGAGTCCGGGGAAAGAAAATGAAAGTCCTGTGTTTGCCGAAATAAAAGTAAACACTGCTAAATAGTAATTTATGTAGGTGCATAAAATTCCTTAGATAAAAAAATACACTTGATTCCTGCGTTTCACACTAAATTTTTTAAACGACGATATAATATGAAGTTAACGTAGGGGAACGCGGGATAGAACAGGGTACTTAATGTTAAAGTGTTTTTTTGACAGAGAAATTACCCATAGAGGCCTAACACTTTTTCTTGAAAAGTAAATTTAAGGTTATTTTTAATAGTTGTTACAAAAATATTTCGTTATTTTCTTTTCCATAATTTGTTATTAAGGTTTTTGCAAAAATTTGCACAATACCCCGTTGTGCCCTACCTATAAGGCACATACTTTAATAAAATAATAAATAATGAAGTAAAATAGTGCAACAGTAAATTAGGATTATTTATACGAAAAATTAGCAACATCTTTAAAACAAATACATTTTTTGTCCGCATTCTTCTCAACGAGGGCAAACAATAGACGTTTTTGCCTCATTCGATTGTTGTGTGTATTTTAATCTTATTATTTTTTTACAAAATAGTTTATAACTTTAATCCTAAAAAATTAGTCTTTTCACCAACTTATTTTTCATGGACATTCATAGTTTTTTTCTCCTGAGTTTCTATTATTTTTAATATGAAATTACTAGAAAAATTCCAAATAATTTTCGATAATTCGACCAAAGAAGTCGAAACGCTCACATTTCTCACTACTGTTTAGCTCCTCATCGTTGCAACCGATGTAGATGGGCAAAGGGGGAATGGGGGAGAAGGGGAGAGTTTCATCGAGCACCCGTCCGTATTTTGCTATTCACAAATTTCTTAATGCTTTGCTTGTTCCGTGATTAATTGCTCGGTTAACCGACAAAAGGATTACACAAAATTCTATTTTGCATCCTGGAAACATCCATTACGGAAAGTATGGCGAATATAATGAAAATGAAGTAAAAGTTTAATATAGCCAGACAAAAAGTTTTGATGATTCAGTGTATATCATAGTGCATTGGATAAATTTATGTTTATGAACTCGGTAAATTTGCCGATTTTGGGCTAAAGATAAATATTAAGCTAAACCAAAGAATATTATCGCCAGCTAAACACTTTAAGAGCGGCTTTTAAAAACTCAGAGCAAAGAATACCAATCCATAGAACACCACAAGTGAGATTTCAGCGTACCCTAAAAATTTTAGTACTAACCCTGACCAACAGATGGCGAAAGTAGTACGATATCGCTTTGCTAATAGGATTACCATCAGAAATTGATAGCAGTCGCTGCGGCAGTCGGCCCGATCAGTTAAAGTGAGGATATACGCAAAATTTAATTGGTATTCTTTGTCGTAAGCGACATTCGTTAGTTTTACGGGAAACGATTTTTTTTTTCATTGAGTTATTTTTAAAACAAAGTTGGTAATTTTTTTGTACATACATTAGTGCACGGCTTTATTTTAGATGAAGATATGTTCTATATTAGTTCGGCGGATTCATTTAATTGATGGTAGTTATTAGGGTACACGCCAAAAAATAAATTAAAAGTACTTAAAATCCAAAAATTAAAGCAAAAGCAAAAAAATCGACGTTTCGGTGGCAGACTTGCCAAGATAAATTGAATAAAAATAAAAAATTTAAAAATTAACTATTATTTAGGTTTAGAATTTTAACATTTTTAGCTTTTTTTAGGAGATTCTGAAAATTTGTTAGAATAGATAAATAATAAATCGTTAATATTTCGAAACTATAATTTTTAAAATAGACATCCTTATACAAACTTACCCTCATTTTTAATGCCTAATAGAATAAGCGATGGGAATAAAACATAGGCATTCCATTTAAAATAACGAATGTAAGCTTTACGATGTTTTGTCGTGATGATTTTAACGATTATTTTTGACCACTCTGTATTTAATAATTGGGAAAATATCAATAAAGTCTACTAAAGAAGTTCTTTCTGTTACAAGCGAACCCAAGCCCAACTCTATCAAGGGCTTTGTTTAGAAGAAATTGATGGTTATGTAATGGCTTGCAACATCGTCTACTTTTAACATAAAATTTGAAAATAAGTCAAAAACGTTGGACTTAGGTATAAACATGTATACATAAATTATGTTTAGAATTTTACGCAAAATCTTAAAAATAATTAATATATAGGGTGTTCCATTTAAAATAGGGAAGTTGACATTAATCTTCCGGTTTAACCAAATGTTGGTAGAGCTGTCAAAATATTTTAGTTGTATCTTCCCCACTGACTTAGATTAATGTTTACAAAATTTCAGAATTTTCAAAGCGTACTTTTCGAGAATGATCGATCACAGCAGTTCCCTCATAGTACCAATTTATAATAATTTAATGAAATAAAAATCTAAATACTAAGAAATGAAACTAGGTCGGTATCCTAAAACTTTACTCCAATTCCAACTAAATCCCACAATCCTCTTGAGCAACTAATGAATTGTGAACGTTGCCAAGATAAACTAGCAAATGTCTTACAAGCTCGTGTCTGATCTGGCGCTCTAGAAAAGCCTCTTTGAGAACCGAGCACTTGTTCAGAAGCTCTAAGTAGATTCGATGCGGATTCTCAAGTACGCTTTTTAACTCCTTCACATGCCTCTATCTCGTGTTTTACCCATCTATTATTGATCTGTAATACCTTAGAAACGGAATATGGTGCAGGGTAGCAATAATACCTAAGCTATCACACTCTTAGGCATTAAGTAAGCGGGCATTATGATAATGCCCGCTTATAAATGCCCTGATGTTACATTATGGAAATTTTATTGCTTATCCAATTTTATTTCTCTCACAATAAAGATCAAGTTTATGCAAAACATACGTGTTAAAAAATAAAATCAATAACTTACCAGTTCCTGAAAATATGCCATTAAACGGTTTCGGTTATTTGAAGAATTGCGTTCTGCATCTTTCCAAATACCAAATATGCCATACTCCCGATCATACTGTTGCCTTGATTTAACTGGCAAAAGATTTTCGGTCGCTTTTATGGCCTTTTCTCTTATATTTTGTGGAATTTCTTCCATTTTGAGCAAATCGTTAAATAAAAATGCCAACTGACTAACTGATAGAAACATCAAAGTCAAACTTAACACCAGTCATTATCTACTTACGTATACAGGTACAGGTGCAACTTATTTTTTATATTGCGAATAAATAATGTAATTAGTCATTGAAAACTCTTTTGGGTAAAACATAAAGCATTGTATGCACCACGGCTTTAACTGACTATAATCCCATCAGGTCGAAATCTAGCCTAGGCATTATAGTCCTAGTAACGCCCTTCGATACATAATATCGGTTAAAAGTATTAAAAAAATTACCTAAGTAGTTAGTTTACTCAAAAATTGGCTCGCCATCATCGGTACTCTGCGCAGGTTATACGCACGCGCTGTGGAAAGGTTGAGTGTGAGTTAACTTTACGTCAAACGCATCCACAAACTTTTCCACAGTGCGGCGGATAACTTGCGCAGTGTACCGAATAGTTTAGAATAAAATAAGGATCCGATATCTGAATTTTACATAGAAATAAACAAGACAAATGTTTTGTGGTATCATATTATTTTAATCATGTTTTTACATTTTTTTACCTAATTTACCTGGTTCTACGTTTTTGTATTTAAATATATTTGACAATAATTGTGTTTCATTGAAACAAAGGTAAATTACGTATAAAACGTGAAGAAACGCAGTTAAAAAAATGAGGCCCTGAAAACAAAATTTTTGTTTGTTCTATGTAAAGATTTACCGAGTATGGGATCACTTATTTAATTCTCAAAACCTTTTATTTAACATCAGAAAAAATGTCTTTTTCTTTAAAATAATAGGTTCTTATTGTAAGAACCTAAACCAAAATCTTTAACCTTTATGCCAAAGAATTATGCTTTTTAGTACGGTATCAACGGTATTTTGATTATATCCTGCACAAAGTCGAACAACGAAAGTTTTTTTAATAAAGATACTCTTGTTATTCGTATTATTCAGCTTGGACCCGGGACAGCCAGTTTGATAAGTCCCTATGAGGTTTGGCCAAAACACATCATCGATGGAGAAGAGAGAGGTCTCGTTGAATGACATGATGGGGTCACTAAATAAAATAAGGTAACTTTTATTACAAAAGCGCCTTCAACAGGCGTTTGCCATTTCAGAACTATGCTACTTGAAGCTGCAAACATATTTTTTCCGTTTTGAGATCCTATTTCTTTACATAGCACATATGAGTCACAATTCTCTCAAATTAAATCTAAGGCTTTTGTTTTAAGATATCTTTTTTTTCCAGTGTATGTATTTTTATTTTTTAATCTGTAAATGATTTTAATTTTTAAATAGCAAATTTATACAATACAAAGTCTTTTTAGTTGTGTTTTCCTTTCCAATCATTTATTTAAGTTTTCCTAGTGCATTTTTACTTTTATCATTTGACGTAAAGTCCATTATTTTTTTTAACCTGTAATCAATTTATTTCGTTTCATCCCTTTAAAAATACCGCCCCATGTTTCAATAAAATATACCTCCCGCAAAAACCCAGTTTTAATTGAGTCACGACTATTTTTATAAAGTTAATAATTTGATTAAAGCGCGTGTATACGAGCTTTTAGTTTATTTACTAAACAAAGTTAAAATTATTGACTCTGCTCAAATTTGCATTTTAATGGATTTGCTATTTGGTTATTTAGGAATCATAACTATTAACCGGTAATTTTACTGATAAAAAACTTTACAATAGTTTAATTACTAATAATAGACTATACAATAGTAGTAAAACAGTTATTTGTGCAAATGAAATGTTTTTGTCGTAAAATAATTATAAACTATTGGTGTTAATATTTGCTATTAAAAATATTATTTAACGTTTATTTTCAAGTATTAAAATCGGTAAATTACGCAATTTCTTTTTAATTACACAGCTTTTTTTTATCTTTGGACAAACCACGAAGGCTTAAAGCCTAAATACTAACGTACCGTGGGTATCTTAAGCGAGGTAAGAGGGAGTTTGTTGACACGAGACTTAAATACTTGAAGATTTGGGGGAAGGAAAGACCTCCCGCGGGCAGCAGGTTCCACAATCTAGAAACTTCAGGGATAAAAGAACGAACAAAGTGAGAAGTTCGGGGCCTGTCCAGTTGGACCGTATAGGGATGCATACGCGCGAAACGGCTCTGTTGGGAACCGTGAGTGGAGGAACTATACTGGACAATTCTTCAGAGCAGAAGCCATGGAAGTACCTATAAAAGCGATAAATCCCACAGCCGACGATGCAAGAGGAAGTCTTTCTGTAAGTAAAGGATCATTAATGAGACGAATAGCTCGTCTTTGAATAGAATCAAGAATGGCTAGGGTTGTGGGGGCCGCCATGCCCCAGATATGGGAACAATATTCCAAGGGACGTCGGATTTGGGACACATATAAAGTGTATAAATTAAAAGCGGAAAAATACTTTTTGGCTCGAAAGAGAAATCCAAGCTTTTTGAAGCTGCCGTGGCTATAGATACAATGTGTTTATGCCAGTTAAGGTTACTTTCAAATGTGACGCCCACAAGATTGAAGGTATCTTTGCTCTGTAAAACTTGGTCGCTCATAAATAGAGGATGAGTATTGGATGACTCTTTTCGCGACAAGGAACATGATTGTGTTTTGGATGCATTAAAATGGACGAGATTTTTGGCGCCCCAATCCAATATTAAATTAAGATCCTGCAAAAGAGATATTTGCGTCGCTCTGCGTTTGTTTTCCAAATCAGGTTTAGTGATGGGTTTAGGAACCTGGAGTGAAGGATACTATCGTCGGCGAAACTATGGATGGAATTAGTTGTGGACGAGAGAAGGTCGTTGATGTGAAGAAGAAACGACGTTGGTGCCAGAACTGAGCCCTGAGGGACTCCAGCATTTACTTGGTGAACCTTAAAGCGCATGTTATAATATAGCGCCAAACTAGAGTTTCGTCTGACTCACATGAAAATATTAAAACGGCTGTACCGGATCCATGGTGAAGAATAGATACCAAGAGCCCTCTTATAGGACAAATATAATAATTGTTTTACAGTCAAAGCAAAATGTCAAATTTGTTATCACTGCCAAAAATACATAAATGAAATTAAAAAAATGTCTCACCCTGTATAATACCGACCTAACTAAACAGCCGTTTACCTATGAAGAGAAGCAATACTATGAGGTTATTTAGTTGCCCAAATATCATTTTACTGTGGCCACATCTCAAAAG
Source organism: Listronotus bonariensis (assembly GCA_014170235.1). Lineage (NCBI taxonomy): Eukaryota > Metazoa > Arthropoda > Insecta > Coleoptera > Curculionidae > Listronotus > Listronotus bonariensis. Next base: position 8,887 of record JACEGR010004192.1, read on the forward strand.
TTATAATTGAAATAAGTTTTTTTCTTCTTCCTTTGAAGGTCAATAACTCCCAACAAGGCGCGATAAAACTTTTTTATATGAAATACTAACATTATTTTGACTTACTTTATCACCTCTATTATTTGACCTTGCCATTCCAGACACCATGTACTGATAACTCTGTAAAAACCATATTTTAATTTTGAAGCTTTTTTCTTAAAGCGGTATCTTTTAGCAGCTGCAGTTCGTTTTATTTAAAAATAAAATTATTCATTTTAAAATCTTTAAAATTTTATTTGTAATGCTCATGCAAATATTTCAAGAAAACAAAAAAAGGCGGGACCTCCCGCGCTTGTTTTTAATAAAACCTTAAAGAGGAAGTGCAATAAATTCTACTTAGGCCAAAGAAAAGAACTGAAGTTGAAGTTCACTGTACTGTGCACTCAAAAGCAAGAAAGAAAGCAATAAATTAATATTAAAATTTACAGGGAAAGACAATAAATTACCAAAGCTTTTTAAGGAACAAGACGCAAAACGTTATTCTTTTTTAAATGTATAATAAACGGATATCAAGAGGTCCTTAAAAGATTTTGCTTGTTTTGCGATCTTCGAATTAATAGGATCTTTAGATATTGCGGTTTTTCGAACCAACTAAAATCTAGTAGAGTTTTAATATTTATTGTTACTGGTTAAAAATTTCTTTAATAAAAATCTATAAAACGAGTTTTATTTGTTGGAATGTCTGCGCTTGTTAATTTTAGCCAATCGGATGTTTTTTTAATTAGGTTTGGTGTACATTTTTATTTTAAATAATCAACACTTTAAAAGTATGAGAAAAAAATCAAACTGGATTAAGAGCACTCTGGCTGCACAAAATCAATGTAATTTATTACAAAAATTATGAAACACAATTGGCAATCGATGTCTGGGTCTGTTTGGTGGGCAGGAATTTGCTCCAGTTCGAAAATAAGTAGCCAACAGCCCCAACCAAAAGATGATTTAATTCTTATGGAGTTATTTATCAGCAAAGAAGAAACGTACATACCGTTGAAAAGGTCGAAAACTAACTTATGTTACCCATAATTATAATTTACTAAATGAAGAGGATCATTAAAGAATGGTAGATGCTACTGAGTGTTACGGACGTTAAAATCAAGTGTTTTTAGTTTATAGATTTGTATAAAGTTAGGACCTTTTAATTTATTTTAATTATTTATTTGAATAATTTACTTTAGTGTTTCTTTCATCACTTTCGAAGGTTTCCGAAAACGCCCGAATTATCCATTGTGAAGTTTTATGCCATCCTGTACTATGGAATTTTCGCGATATTTCTCCAAAATTCTGGATCGTTCTTTACTCTTCTACATTACTATAAAAGGGCGACAGAAAACCTTTGAAGAAGTAGTATAGATTCGACTTTTGTGTTGTAAACCTCGAGACATTGACAAGTAAAGATTTTGTCGTTGTTGTAACCATAGTAACGTTCCATTGTTAATAAAGGTATAAAAACGATGGTACGTGTTTTTATACGAGGTGTTACGAGAGAGTTGTAAAAACAATGGGAAAAGAAGATATCGGTTTCGAAGTTACAGACTTACAGACACAATTCATGAAAGAGAAAAATAATCAGATGACGAGATTGAGGATGATGATGAGGATGATTTACTATTGCTTGTCAAATAAATATATATATGAACAAAATGGCTACAACCCTTTCACATGCCTAATTAGTATAAAAATGTGGTTATAAAATATTAATAATTTAATATATAAAAGAAAAGTTTAAATGGAAACTATTTTGAAGCTTTTATATTGGTAACTCACTTGTACACCCTTGAAAAAGGAATAAACTATTTCGAAAGCTTGGTGATTCAAAAAGAGTTTTTCTAAGCCCAAATACACCTGACTGTTTCCCCAATAAACAACCTACTGTTTAACTAGTCAGTCGAGACTACCCTCTACCGTTATATATATATATATATATATATATATATATATATATATATATATATATATATATATATATAACGGTAGAGGGTAGTCTCGACTGACTGAACTATGGATTGTTTATTATATAGTATATATATATATATATATATTAAATTATATATATATATATATATATATATATATATATATATATATATATATATATATATATATATATTAAATTATATTTATAAACATATCCAATAGGTTTTTGACAAAACATCGTAAGCGACATTCGTCAAATTTTACAGAAACCGTTAAACATAGCGCAATGGAAAGAAAAAATCGTTTTCGTAAAATTAACGAACGTCGCTTATAGGGTTTTATCAAAACCCATAGATATGTTTATATGAAGTATTCAAAATTATTTTTACTGTAGAATTACCCCTTTTAGATTTATCGGTAATGTTACTAGACACCCTGTATAAGCCTTATAGGTTGCCTCAAAGACAGATAAAATATCTTGTAAAGAGGTGTAAACATTTATAAATTCAAAAGAAATCCTTATCGAATAAAGGTACTTAATAAAAAAAAGAATTGATAATAAAAGACGCCGTGTCAAGGTTCAAAAGCCAAGCAACAGGAAAGTCAAAAGCCACTTTTATATAAAGACTCAGATGTGTGAACCTGCAGAAGAGATTGTTCGCAAATGACTTGATCCCCTGTTTGAATCGACGGAGCCGCTCCGGCATGTCCCTGTAATCATAATGTAGTGGCGGCATAATTACGTCGCTGTATACGTGTCAGAATCTGCAGGTTATTAAGGCGAAATGATTAATCGTCCAATTATACACCTTTTCGCGGCTAAAGTTGGAGAACGTGCCTCGTTCCCGGCGCGACCCTATTTCTCTTAAAAGCCCTTCTGAATGAGTTTTTGGTTCAACTTCACAAAGATTTGTTACTTTATCGAGAATATTTTTCTTAGTTACTCTTTTTTTTTACAATTATTTTTATTTGTACACCAATTTTAATTGTTAATTGGATTTTTTTAAATTTTAATCCTATTTCTGTACAGGGTGTTTTAAAATAAGATGCCAATTCTTAAAAAAGTCAGGTGATTTTAGGAAGAAGAGTTTAAATAAACCTATGTCTTAAACAGATTAACTTATGAGTTAAAGACCGATATAGTTTTAAAAATATATATATCTCTCTCTCTATTTTTTTTCTTGGTTTGGTCCCTTCAGGTCCAATCCACCACTCTCCCCCTTCCGGACTATGCTTTCCAGGGCTTCGTCGGCGGAAAATCTGGATAATCGAGCTCGTAGCTCCCAGAAATGTCAAAAGGAAAACAAACAATTCAACAATCGATGCAATGCATAAATTGTCGGCTGTCAAACCAAGATCTGCTACTGGTATTACGTATATCCTTCACTTTCACTACTGACAGTTCCCATGGCACGCCCATCTATTTCCCGCCATTTGAGAAATACCTCGTGTTCACCACCAAACAGGATACCATCAGTTTATAGGAATCTTCGCTCACAGCGCTTAGATCCAGAAGAAAGATGCCGTCAATTTAGCGTGAATCTTTCCTTGATCCCCGAAGGAATAAAACGTTCGTACGACACCTCTAGCCGCCACTCCGGGAAGAACTTTGTAGTCCTCTACGCACGTCCGCACTATCCGGAGGTCAAACAAAGAGTGAAAAAATATATATGTTATAGGCAAATGGTTATTTTAGGCACATGACTTCTGCAGTAGGCAGAATGCCCTTCTGCCTGGAGCAAATGGTGTCTTTTCATTTTTAAATACTCTTTGCCTAGTCAAATAGCATTTAATTCTGTTTGCCTAAGCAATTTTTGAGCAAATGGAAATAGAAATATTTGCATAACCAGACGGTCGTGCAAAAACTATCACATTGGGGGGGGTCATGGGTACTTCTGGTTGGGTAATTTGGGGGGTCATGGTTACTTCTGGTTAGGTAATTTTTTTTCATTTCTTAATAAAGCAAATAAAAAAAAATTAATCAACCAAAACTACCCATGACCGCCCCAATGTGACAGTTTTGCATGACTGTCTATGGCGCTTGGAACCAATCAAATTACACGTGTGCTTTTGCTTTTTACTGTAGTCTGCAAAACTCACTGTCCGCCTAATATATATCACAGTCATTTGCCTAACAAGGACCACGGCAAATGCATTTACCCAGGCAAATGGATTTTATATAAAAAATATTTTCATGTAGTCATTTGCCCAGGCAGAAGTCATTTGCCAGGCAGAAGTCATTTGCCTAGGCAGAAACCATTTCCCTAAAATAACCATTTGCCTGCGACCTATACATACATAAATATAAACATATTCAAGTTCAGACGTTAATAATGAGGAAAATACAGGGTGTCACAAGTTTTTCTGTTACCTGTATTTACAGAGTTTTCATTTTACCTTTTACCCTGTATGTACAGAGTTTTCATTTACTATTTTGCCACCCACTTTTAACTTAAATTATAACTATGACCAAGAAGAATAGAAAAGAACGTCCGGTATAAAAGTGTCATTCTTTTTCATCCATTATCTTTTGAGCATAAAAAAAGAAACAAACAAACATTAAAAACTTAGAAAAAATGAAGAGGTTAATTGTTTTGAATGGGAACACCCTGTATATTATGTCATGTTCATAAAAATACCACATTTGATATATCTATCTTTAATAATTTTAGAATTATGGCCGTTTAGATCTGGAAATAATTTCCATTACTTCTACAGTCTCAGCTTAGTGCCATGGAAATTATATTATCTACCATTTTTCAGATTTACATGGCCATATTTCAAAAACTATTGAAGATATACATATATAATTATTGTGGTATTTTTGTAAAGCTTTTTAAAAACCTTTTTAATGGTGACCCAATTAATAGGGTGTTGTATTTAAAAAAAGTTTATCCTTTTAGTTTCCTTAAGCGTTTGATGTTCATTTGTTGAACGTTGTGACGTTTTTTTCTTTCACAAATTAAAGTATGCAACGCATTAAAATGCAGTGATTACTGGACTTTTTTCTTTTATTTTTAACAGATAGCACATAGATTTTTTGAATTCTACTTTCTAAAATTATGTAAGGATTTACGCCCTTCGGAATAGGTATTTTATTTTGAAACACACTGTATAAATATTTTTAAATGTGATTCTAATAACTTTAAATAGACAAAATGGTAAGTTTAATATAGGTTTTTAGTAAAATTAATAAAAAAAACATTGGTAACCGAAAAACACAATGTTTACCGAAATTGTAAATCTAAGACCACACCAAAGTAAGAACACATAAAAGAAAAAAGTTGTTCCCTTTAAAAAGACAGGGTATATTCCGGCTTATCCCGATATTGCCGATTTATGCACACCCTTTTCCATGTACAAATTTTCCTCTAAATATTTCACGAAGGCGAAAAGATAAAAACCCGCCACGTTGTGAATAATAAATCGGAACTTTTACCTAAGGAAATTCCCTTCTAATAAGTCGACGTTATGAAAAAGGAAAACGATCCGAAGTCAAAGCAAATGTGTCAGAGTAAATATATTTTTCCTTTCAGGAGAAAACTCAAAGGTAAATATTCAAAGGGAATGGAGGTGCTTTGGTGTGCAATTCTCTTTATCCCCGTCTAATGGCGGCATAACATTTTCCTTCGTTATCTGTGATATGCGTTGCAAGCAAACATGATGCATGTATATTGAACCCGTCGTTTAGACCGCCCCGTGGGTGAGGTGCACAGTGCTATTGAAATTTAGATTTTGCACGCAAATTTTTTATTGTGCCAAAAATGTTCTATACAGGGTGTTCCACCGGGAACTGCTGCGATGGATTTCTCGAAAAGTAAGCTTTAAAACATTTTAAAAATTTGGTAACAATATAAAGTCAGTGGGGGACATACAACTAAAATATTTTGACAGCTCTACCATTTCCGGTTATACCGAAAGTTAATGTCAACTTTCTTATTTTAAATGGAACACCCTATACAGGGTGTCCGGGAAAATGTAGGAAATCTCTCGTACACGTATGGAACAGATGAAAATAACACGACAAAGTGTGTTTTCCGTTTAAGCCCTCCTGCGGAGATATGATCCCTAAAGGGGGCAGCTAGAAATCGATTTTTCGTGAATAACTTTAAAGCGCTCTGTATAATTTAATAATATTTTAGTACGATGCATACTAGTAAAGACCTCTTAAAATAGTGCCCTTGAAACTTATGTCGCTTCTTTAGTTTGCCAAGGACGGACTAGCTTTCGCCCATTATTGATAATATTTTTTACGCCCTGTATGGTGAAGACACAAAAATATGTTTTGGGTAGTTTAAATCTTTTGCTAAAAAAAAGGTACTCTTGTTTGACATCGATAAAATGAGCCGTTTTCGAGTAAAAAATTATTTTAACAATAAGAGTTTATTTTTGTTTAATAATACAATATTTTATTTTCCATGTAATTTGTAATTTTTGATTCAGTATTGAAGTCCTCTCGTAGCAGGTCAGGAATTTGTTGCAAATGTTGCTAAAATAATTTTTACTCGAAAACGGCTCATTTTATCGATGTCAAACAAGAGTACCTTTTTTTAGCAAAAGGTTTAAACTACCCAAAACATATTTTTGTGTCTTCACCATACAGGGCGTAAAAAATATTATCAATAATGGGCGAAAGCTAGTCCGTCCTTGGCAAACTAAAGAAGCGACATAAGTTTCAAGGGCACTATTTTAAGAGGTCTTTACTAGTATGCATCGTACTAAAATATTATTAAATTATACAGAGCGCTTTAAAAGTTATTCACGAAAAATCGATTTCTAGCTGCCCCCTTTAGGGGATCATATCTCCGCAGGGGGACTTAAACTGAAAAATTTTATAGGAACTTGTCGTGTTATTTTCATCTGTTCCATACGTGTGCGAGAGATTTCCCACATTTTCCCGGACACCCTGTATATTATTTATTTTTAGATTCTGCTTAAAATTCTAAACATTATTTATGTTTAATGTTCTATACCTAAGTCTAACCGTTTTTGACCAATTTTCAATTTTATGACAAAAATGACGTTTGCAACCAATTACATAACCATCAATTTTCTCTGAACAAAAGCCTTTAATATAAGTTGGGGTTGGGTTTCTCGTAAGAAAGAACTACTTTAGCAGACTGTTTTGATATTTTTACAATTAATAAATACAGAGCGGCCAAAAATAATCGTAGTGTTAATTTACTGATTTTTTTAAAGTTGGAGACTTTAGATTTTAATAAAACACTCTTAAACGAGTCATATACTTGCTACTAAGCCGACTGATAAAGCTGTTTACCCGAATAGATACAATTTAGTTTTATGAAGTCGCCTATAATACTTTGTATGCATTTCTTAGCGTTTTAATATTTAATTTAGCGTCGCCCAAGGTACAATTGCTCGCGCGCGAACAACCATACATATTTTATTAGTCAGAAACTTCCCCAGTTATCCGTACTTTTCTCTTTAACTTGCCAAAACAATCTTTTCTATTATTCATTTCTACTTCAGCGTATCCGGCAATTTTATCTGAAACAGACCTGACGCTCGTTGTTTATTGCCCCGAAAACAAACTAAATATTTAGCTATGAAGCCCGTTTTTCGGCGCAAATTAGAAAACGAAATTTATTTTATTTAGCTTAATTCGGGGAAAACGTGCTAACTCGACACGGCCATAGGCAATGATATAGGTATGATGAATAAACAAGCTTACTTGAGTGAGCATGCTCTTTAAGCTAGTTTCTATATTTTTATTTAAAAATGACTAATTTTAACACGCTTTTATTAGCTTGGGTTGTAACTATCTATCATCTATCTATCTATCTATCTATGTAACGGAATCTTTGAGCCTAATTTTTACCAACTTCCAGCGATTCAATTTCTTTGAAACTTTGCACACGTATCAAGGCACGATGACAATGCAATAATTTAAAAACAGTATCCCGATATCCTGATTAGGACCGCCAGGATAAATAATTTCCTTACAGATCCTCTGTGTCTCTTGACAAAATGGCGAAGGAATTTTTAGTGAATAAACTGGAGCATTTATTTTAAAAAAACTAATTGATATATCGAACTAAAAATGAAAAATAAATAATAGTTTAAAAAAACTAAAAAACACGCTTTTATATGCAACCGAACTAAAAATTAGAAAATAATTTTTCATTACAAAGAGTTTGTCACTTCAGAATAAAAGCGTGGGGTGCTTAATACTATTATATGTTATAATTATTCATTTGCAAATATTCATGAGGGAAAAGTTATGAAAATAGTAAAATGCACCCCACGCTTTTTACTCTGAAGGTTTCTATATTTTTATTTAAAAATGACTAATTTTAACACGCTTTTATTAGCTTGGGTTGTAACTATCTATCTATCTATCTATCTATCTATGTAACGGAATCCTTTGAGCCTAATTTTTACCAACTTCCAGCGATTCAATTTCTTTGAAACTTTGCACACGTATCAAGGCACGATGACAATGCAATAATTTAAAAACAGTATCCCGATATCCTGATTAGGACACGCCAGGATAAATAATTTCCTTTACAGATCCTCTGTGTCTCTTTGACAAAATGGCGAAGGAATTTTTAGTGAATAAACTGGAGCATTTATTTTAAAAAAACTAATTGATATATCGAACTAAAAAATGAAAAATAAATAATAGTTTAAAAAAACTAAAAAACACGCTTTTATATGCAACCGAACTAAAAATTAGAAAATAATTTTTCATTACAAAGAGTTTGTCACTTCAGAATAAAAGCGTGGGGTGCTTAATATATTAAATGTTATAATTATTTTATTTGGAAATATCTATGAGGGAAAAGTTATTATATTTGTCAACTCTGATATCACTCACAAACAAATCGATTTTAGATGGACACGGACACTCGTGTATCTGTGAAAATAAAAGAAAAAAAGTACAGGAAAGTGGTAGTATTAAAAACGTAACATTCCTCTTTTCAACCTTCAAAGAAAAGATCATACGTAATACCACTGATCTACATTTGTTTTTGGTAAAAGTTCTACCAAAATATACAAATACTTCTTAGATACAGGGAAGTAAAGTTAAAAAAACAACAAAATCAGTTTCATAAAACTTTTTGATACCTCTGTAAAATAAATAATGTCATAGTTTGCCACTCAAACACCTAGCTTCCGTCAAATTCAAATAAATCACAATTTTCCAGCTGTAAACGAATGTGATCAAGACATTTTCGCCAAATTATCGAGTTCAATAAATTTTCGTTTATTATTTTTATCGATTACAAACTTTATTTTAAATAAATTTTAAAAAGAAATTTCTTAAAAATAAAAAATAAAGGTAATTTTCTTCTGGAGAAAAATCATATTTTTTAAAGTTTTTATGAACTCTGTATACAAAATTAACATTTCTCTCTTCGTTAAACATATTTATTTTTACAAGCATATATTTTTATACATACAAAAAAAAATTCTTGTTTTAAGCAAATACAAGGTTTTAAAAATATGCATTCTTTTTGAATAGTTGTGCCTTTAAACCAAGATTTATTTCCTACTTTAAAATAATAGTGGTTCTTAAACTGGGAGAAAAAATACTTTAATTTATGTCTTTTATGTAAAAGAAATTCTTTAAATTAAAATATCCTTAGTATTATTTTAAGAATATCAGAATCAAGAAATAAGAACCTAAAGATTTATGATTTAAGCTCTTTAATATCTTAAATATAAGTTTTAAGATTTTAAACAAAAGAAATAATAAATGTTTCTATCAAAATATTAATGAATTTTCTTTAAAATAATAGGTTCTTATTTTAAGAACCTATACCAAAATCTTTAACCTTTATGTAAAAGAACCTATTTCTTTAATATAAGTATTCACTGAATTATGCTTTTTAGTACGGTATAAACGGTACGATTATATCCTACTGTCGAACAACGAAAGTTTTTTTATAAGATACACTTGTTATTCGTATTATTCAACTTGGACCCGGGACAGGCAGTTTGATAAGTCCTATGAGGTTCGGCAAAACGCATCATCGATGGAGAAGAGAGGTCTCGGTGAATGACATGATAAGCAGGAATTCCTCTCTTAACTATCAAAAAGGGAACTAGTTGTTTATTTAATATAATTAACTTAATTGAATTAAATTTTATTTCAGTCTGTGGTATTTACTATCTTGTCTTAAAGAAAGAATCTCTCAGTGGAAAAGCTCTCAATGTTTTTAACGGAATACATCGTTCTTTAATGTAGACCCATTGGGGTCACTAAATAAAATAAGGTTATTTTTATTACAAAAGCGCCTTCTTTGGATTCAGTACGCAAAGCTGAAAACATATTTTTTCTGTTTGAGATCCTATTTCTTTAACACATATGAAAGTCACAATTCTCTCAAATTAAATCTAAGGCTTTTGTTTTAAGATATCTTTTTTTCAGTGTGTGTATTAAAAAAAGTATATTTAGGCTGTCGGTTTTAAGTTAATAGACACCCTGTATACAAAATGAAAGCACCCTCTTCATGCAATACTTTGTTTAACGCTATAAATATGAAGCGGAGAAAGACAAAGGAGGTCATTAATTTCCTGATTCGATTTGAATTCCTGCGAGTTCATCTTTCACGAAGTGGGGGACAAATTACGGAATTCCGGAAGCCAAATGTATTACCTAATATCATCTGGGATATTGTCTTTTCGGGAAATTTAATTGTAAGATTCCTGAAGTGAGTGCCTTTATCGTCGCTTACGCTTTCTTGACTTGTTAATAAGGTATTTAAATACTGTTTAAGCACTGTGTCCAATTTCAGGTTACATTTATGTTAATTCGGTTAAAATCTATTGATTTGAAATGGTATCAATATATCGTTGACGCAAAACTTGTATGAACTATAATTAGTTGCCTATTTCTGACGCTCTTTATTTTATTTTATTTTTTTTTCTTAAATTTTTCCTAAAGTTTTACTATTTTTTTTTTTAATAGACAATACCATTAGACATCATTAACTTAACCAGACAGTAAATTGTTACTTTGTCCTCGCATGTTGCTGAAAGCTTTGGTATTAAATGAAAAACAACCAAAACACAACAGACATGACATATCTCCACTTTTGATAAAAGCCAGAATTCCTTTCTCTAATAAACAATTTACCTGAGGGCGATAAGATATATACAGATGCTTCTAAGTTATCCCAAGGCACAACCGCTGCTGTAGTTACTAATAAAGACACACTTACTTTCTTAATGACTAAGTATACAAGCGTCTATACAGCAGAACTATATGCCATTTTTCAAGCCTTGTTGTTTGTAGAACAAAGTGACAGTCACTTCTCAATAATTATCTCCGATTCTCTAAGCTCCATCACTGCTATTCAAAATGCTTATTCAAAGCACCCCGTGGTACAAAGAATATACAGAGCTCTTGCCAACATTAAAAATCAACATAAAGAAGTAATTTTTATTTGGGTCCCATCACACATCGGAATAGATGGAAACAAACAAGCGGATAAAGCGGCTCGGACCGCTACCGAAAACGCAAATTCTATCTGCGTACCAAACACAGTAGCAGAAGACTTTAAAAATTTCATAAAAGATCAAATAACTTGCTTTTGGCAAGAAGAATGGAATAGTGCAACAACACATTTGCGGGAGTGTAAAACAAGCGTGAAACCGTGGCAGTGCAATTTAAAGTTAAACCGAAAAGAACAAGTGTTAATTAATCGACTTCGGATAGGGCATACTAAACTAACTCATAGTTACCTTCTAACAAAAGACAACCGTCCTTTCTGTGAATTGTGTACAGTGCCTCTAACCATTAAACACATTTTAGTGGAGTGTCCAAAGCACGCGCGAGAAAGACAGAAAAATAACCTTAAAGACTCCCTTCAGGACATTCTTAATAACAATTTAAGAGATACATTAAATTTTATAAAAGACTGTGAGCTAATTAACTCAATATAAATCATAGAGTAGTACAACAAACATGTGATGTGAACAAACGACTAAATTTTTTGTTTACGTGCAAATAACCCTATGTGGTTGAAGCGCTATCTAAACAAAAAAAAATAATAAAGTTTTTATTAACAACATTTCGAAAATATTTCAATTTCAGTATTATTCATAGCATACGCCGTTTTGTAGTTTGGCCAAAGAATCACAGCCATTTGTCTAAACTCTACCCCATTACAGAAAAATTATACGCCAAATTTAACTTCTATTGTTCGTCTAACTTATCAAATTAAATAAAAACAAGTGAAGTCTGAAACATAACGTACAGCAAGCAATTCAATAAGGCAAAACAAAATAAAATAAGGAGGAAAGTTTTACTCTGTTTCATAACGGATTTAACTTCAAATTTTTTTTAATGCAGGCGGCAACTTCAATTCAATTTATAGCATTCAAAACACAGTCATGTTCCTTGTCGCAAAAAATCATCAAACACTCATCCTTTGCTTATGAGTGGCCAGGTTTTGCAGAGAGGGGACACATTTAACCTTGTGGGCGTCCACATTTGAGAATAACTCTTAACTGGCATAAACACATTGTATCTATAGCCACCGCGGCTTTAAAAAAGCTTGATTTCTTTTCCGAGCCAAAAGTATTTTTCTCCTTCCAATGTATACACTTTTATGTGTCCCAAATTCGACCCTCTCTGGAATATTGTTCTCATGTCTGGGGAATGGCATCCCCTACAACCTCAGCATTCTTGATGCCATTCAAAGAAGGGCTGTTCGTCTTATTAATGATCCTTTACTTACTCAAAGACTTCCTTCTTGCCCATCGTCGAGCTGTGGGAGATCTATCGCTCTTCTATAGATACTTTTACGGCTTCTGCTCCGACGAATTATCCAGTATAGTCCCTCCTCTTGCAGCTCCCAACAGAGAAACTCGTGGTGCCGCGCGTATGCAGCCCTATACGGTTCAATTGGACAGGCTCCGGAACTTCCCATTTCGTTCGTTCTTTTATCCCTAGAGTTTCTAGACTGTGAACCCTACTGCCAGCGGTCTCTTTCCTTCCCAAATCTTCAAGTTTTAAGTCCCGTGTTAACAAACTTCCTCTTACCCTGCTTAAGACACCCACGGTACGTTAGTATTTAGGCTTCCTACCTTCGTAGATTGTTCAAAGATAAAAAAACAACGAAATACATTTTGGTAAAAATTTGTTTACCTACAAAACAATTTTTTTTTATTACTCTTGTTAAATTTGTAATTTTATATTTATACTCCAGTAGTTGCGTAGTTTCTTTAAATTTAAAACAAAAAACCAAAATATACTAACAACATTATCTATTTTTGTCTTAACCACACATACTGTATGTATGTCTTAAGGAATGTTCTGAATTTATGTAATCTACTCTTTTACTTTTATGTATGAAATAAGGAATTTCTTGAACTAAAAACCTTTTGGATCCCAAAGGAGTTTTAGAAAAATCCTTGCATGTATGGCGAAAAACTTTACAAACTAAATTCTTGGGTTAAAATATGAAAAAAAAAATCTTTGGATAGTCTACAAAGCCTAAAAAGCCCAAATGCTCAACTTACCGTTGTTGGTGTCTTAAGTGAGGCAGAAGAAAGTTTGTCGGAACAACAAGTCCTAAATATTTGAAGATTGAAATGAGAAAAAGAAGAACATTTATAATGGTGATATAAATACAGAGTTTTGCAATTTTAAAAATATCATACTTTTGTCCCACCCTGTATGTTTTAAGAAATAATAAAAATTTAATAATTGAATTTAAGAGAAATACTGTAAATTATTTTATTATCCACAAGATGTATTAATTTTTGATCATGGTGATGTTAAAAGCATTTATAATTAGCTTTAATACAACTTCTATTTTTCTTGCTTCATTACCAAAACACAAGCTTTAAAACATTTATCGTCGGTAAATTTTGCAGAGTAAAAAGATCTGTTTTCAGAAGTGTTGCAAATAATTGTAATCTAAGTTTAAAAGCCTATAGTAAAAACTGCAAATATGCTTTTATGCATTTTTTAATAGCCTAGTAAATTTTTAAAAACAAGACAATAAATGCAAATTCTGTAAATCCATTTTTTTTTTAAATAAAAAATCAAATTGATAAACATAAAAAATAGATCCTTAAAATGTAATAATTAAGAAATTAACATGTATTTGTCGCTTTCATCATAATTATATAAGACAATATAAGAGCTTTAAGAAACCTCCACATTAAGTACATCTAACTTTATTAGTTTCGAATAGGCCATCCAAATCACGTATTTGGGCAATATTTAAAGTACCACCATTATGTAGTAGGTAAAGATCTTAACTTTGTATTCTAGGGTTATAAAGTACTGTCAGGAGCTTTAAAATGATGTATCACTTGACTCCCCTTCCTGTTTAAGAATTTTGGGGGTGGGGGCCCTGGTGGCTAGAAGGTTAAATGGGCGCCATCCACTTTTTTCTAAAAACTTTCCTACTTAATGAATATCTTGACGTGTTTTGGCGATTTTCTTAAATTTGTCTCTTTTCGCAGATAACTTAGGGGTAACTTTTAAATGAACACCCTGTATACCCCTACTATTGTCTATACTGCGATTAATTTCAATGACCCGTGGACATAGATAACCCACATTTAGATCCACAGTGGCAAAAAGCATTTTACGAATTTTACGACCTTGCGCAATAAAACAAATTGAGGGTGGACGAACATGCGCACTGGGAGAATGCAGCACCCAGCACACCGTGCCCCTCCGTCCGCGTTCTGACCGTGACGCTCATTGGCTACTGTACTTCGAAACGGACAATTCTGGCAAAGCATCGTAAATTCTTTCCGATAATGTGGATACTTTGTTTGGCGCCTGCGCGTCAAACCTCGGGAATGTGTGGCATTCAAGCACACAAACATTTTTTCCGCCCATGAAAAGTAAAGCGTAGGTAATAACATTGGCGTATAAATCTATGATTAAAGGATATAATTATTTAGTATAATTTTTACAAAAAAATAAGACCATGAAAAAAAAAAGTAAAATTAAAAATTAGAGATAGATCGCTGCACTGTGCGACGATGACCTTTGTTCTATTAGTTTTAGTATTTATTATCTTGAAAATAGTTTCTACCATTTTCCATTCGATGTCTTTATTTTTAGGAAATTTATCAAGTTTAACATTTATTACCTCGTTATTTCAGTTCTCTTCCTTTGCGACAACCCCACTTTGACCATTAATCAGTATCATTTACTTACTTAAAGAAGATTTGTTATGGATATAGGATGACTTGTTATTTCTGAAAATATGGCAGAAGTGCATTAGTTGGGTCGGTATAAAGGCGGACGACTCGGATTTCAGAAATAATGGTTGCAATTCATGGGAACGGAACGAGCAATAATTGTATTGCCCAGAGTTGTTGTTATGTGGGAAAATTCTTGGGTTATTCAATGACTCAAATTTTGTTTTTTGTTACTTGTGGTGTGTAATTTAAAAGAAATGTGCGAAAGATTAAAATAATAAATATGTGGCTATATGTTTAGTTAAGACCATATTTATTTCATTCTGAAAGCGATGCCGCCAAGTACACAAAAATGATAAAGTAAACAAACCTTTTCGAAAGCACATAGCCTCTGACAGAGCCTGATATATTTTTTTAGATAAATAAATAAAATATTGCGAAAACCTCGTACCACGTACTTAAAAAACATTCTCTTTCTTCGTCTCTGGCGTACAAAGAAGGTGTTTCTCTGGAAAGAATAGCTCAGTAAGTTGGAAAACCAAAAAGCTTTATTCAGAGCCTCAGAACTAAATGGGAAAATACAGGATCATTGGAGAGAAGGGCTGGAAGTGGTAGAAGAAAATTTCAAACGAAAATCAAGATAATGATGTGATAGATTTTGCGAAACAATTCATTTCAGACAGCTGTAGAAGCACACAACCAAACTAATTTACCTGGGACAGTAAGAACGGCAAGAATCGGATAAGGAAAAATTCGAATTGAGAAGCAGTGTAGCGCTAAAAAGCCCTTTTTGACCGATATGAAAAAGAGCAAAAAATGGGTTTGCACTGGAATATTTACTGCAAGGTATGGATTTTGGGAAAGGGTGGTATTTACTGATGAGAAAATTTTTCAATCTTATTATAGCGGGCAGATTAGAGTGTATAGGCCGCAAAATACACTATACGAGAAAGATATACCCAACATGTTATAACAAGTGGAAGATTTTCTGTTAATGTATGGGGAGTATATGTCTTTCAGAGGGCTAGGCATATGTCACCGTATTCGAGAAATATTTAATAGTCAAGCTTATATACACATACTCCAAAATGTTAGGTTGCCATTGGTAAACAATATATTTGAACAAGAAAATTTTATATACCAGCATGACAACTGCCCCGTCCATACAGCAAGGAGAGTTTCGACTGACTACTGGAAAATAACATTTCATTGTTACCTTGGCCCTCAAGAAGCTCCTGATATCAATCCAATCGGAAAACGTTTGGGGATATATCGTAAAGGAAATTAACAAGAACATCCATCCACAAAACAGTGATGATTTGTGGAATAAAATTAGAAAACCTGGAATAATTACAATGTTCATCATGCACAAATGCTGATTGCATCAATGCCCACACGTTTAAACTGGTGAAAAAAATGGTGCCGCTTTGAAATATTAAGCCAGTGTTTATTCTTTAATATTTGAATAAAATAAACTAATAATTTATTTTGGAGTTATATATTTTATTGAATATTAATTAAGGTGAGAAAAAGGTAAAAAGCCAAGTTTAACAAAATATTGAAAATTGACATAAAATGTTAACCTAAGTGTACGAAATTTTATTTCCGTCGCTGTACGTCACCGTCGCAACGAGCACTCCAATTTTGAGCAGAACGAAATCAGGGTTGCCGGCCCACCGCTTCCGTCTTTCGTCGGACTCCCCTCTAATTTTTACTATAATTTTAATTCCCTATGGTCGGCGAGTTGGTTTCCACACCTGTATACACACACCATGCCTTTAGTAGCTACCATTTTTTGATTCAAGGACAGACCGAATAATGCTAAAATTTAAATTAAAAATATATAAAAATTAAAATGGGGTAACGCAGCAATTTTGACAGACGTCTTTGAAAGAAGGGGCACACAAACGACGAAAGCAAGAATCTCGCGAGCTATTCCAATTTAGGTATGCATGAAATGTTAAACGACGGGAGTCGACAGCCACCATATTGGATGCGATGTAAATCTATGGTAATGAGTTTGACCTGATTGTGCGGCGTGATGTGGTCGACAGGGGGCGCTTGGTTCGGCAAAGGGGAGCGCGACAGCGTGGGCTTCGATATAAAGAAGCGAGGCGGAAAATATTTCTTTTATTTGACATCTATTTACTAAAATTGATTTTACAAGTGATGTTTCTCCTTTGAAGACGTGGGAAGTGAAGAGAATTTTATGCATAGAATGTTTTGTTTACTTTAAGAAATGCTTTTAAATATAGGGTCTTTTTAGAAAATGTGGACAACCGCCAGGATTCACATAGAACACAAACACTAAAGCACTAACCAATACATTATATGACGAGTTGCTAAATCTTTTTTACCACAGCCCCCATTTACAAAGATATGTGGCCATACAGCACTAAATTTCGGTATATAAAAATTTCTTGTTTTCTGTGTATGATTTCTGAAGGTTGCCTACATATTCCAAGACACCCTGTGTAATGATACATACAGGGTGAGCCAAACAGAGACGTTTAAACTTTAAGGGCTACTTCTACACTAAAAAATATGAAAAACTTAATTTGTACAAATTTGATATAGAGGTATTTAAAAAAAAAATATTTGGACGCCTACCATGCACAAAAATACATTTTTTGGCATACAAAAAAAAAATTAACCATTGTCGTCCATCAGGGGTTCACAGTTAATATGTTTTAATAAAAACATGGTACGCCACTGCACTTTTCTAAAATAAAAATAATTTTTAAAATTTCCATTAAGTTTGAAACAAATTTGATTGAAACAAATTTGATTTCTTCAAGGACTTTTTTCTTTGATGTACGGTTTCGCGTAAATTAATGAAAACCGTTTTTGCGCACGGCAATTTTGTATGGATAATATCAAGTTCTACAGTGAAGAATTACCTTCCATATTTTATTCTTTAATTCAATAGAGATTTGACCATGCCGAGAAATGGTTTTATTTACGCGAAAACCGTGAATCAAATCAAAAAAGTTAAGAGGTCAAATTTGTTTCAAACCTAAGTGGAATTTTTTGATTTTTTTATTTAAATGCAGTGTCGTACCATTTTTTTATTAAAAAATAATAACCCTTAACCCTCATGGACGACACTGGTAATAATTATTTTTTCTCTTGTATGCCAAAAAATGTGTTTTAGTGCATAGAAAGCGTCCCCTAAATTTTTAAAAAATAATCCCAGTTGGTACAAAAGTTATTGTGACGTATATATTTTGGAATAATACATATAGGGCCACTCTACGTCAGTTGGGCAAATGTACCATATGGAACTATCTTCTTGGGACAATGAGACCAGTGGACCATTAAAACTAACTTTGCATTTTTTAAAACCAACTTAACTTATTTGACTAACTTAAATTTAGTGCGGCATACCCCCCACTAGGGGTAGCTCCGCACGGGGCTTAACTAAACTTAAACTTTTTTCCTGAACTTCACTGTTACTACCTCTTATCTAATCTACTCCCCTTTAATTTCTTTCTCTCTTCTTTAAATATCAAATTTTCCAGTGTTTGTTTTTGCATTTCTACGCTTACCCAGTTTGTTTAATGTTTTTATTTTATTATTATAAAAGTAACCTAGCAAAATTGTTTTACTTATACTTTTAAGACCTTGACACCTCACGTATATTTTTATGTTGCAAATTTCCCAATGTTAAGTAAGCTAATAATTAAAATGTATACTTATTTTTAACATTCCCAAAATGTTAATTTTTAAAATTCCCAAAATGTATACTTTTTTTTATACTAGGTGTTCACATTATTATTAAAAAAAAATTAAAATGTAACCCTGTAGTTCGAAAACCAAGACGTTTAGGACAGAATTTTTATAAAAGGTTTTTTTAATTTTTGAAGTTAAAAAATTATGCCTTTAAGTTTGGACGGCTTTAGGTTGGCTCCATCCTTAAATAAATATTGTTTATTTTAGCCGTGTTGCATACAAAAATATTTTATATACAGGCGGTCCCGCAACTCCACCAACAAACTTTAAAGGTGATTCTACAATTAAATTAGGAAAAAAACTTCATATAAACATATTCTATGCTAAACGTTTTAGTTTTTATGTTTTACCCATCTATTATGATCTGTAATACCTTAGAAACGAAAAATATGTTATGGTAGCAATAATACCTGCTATCACACCTAGTGCATTATAAGCGGGCATTATGATAATGCCCAGCATAATGCCTAATCGCTACTATATGGAATTTTATTGCTTATCAATTCTTATTTCTCTCACAATAAAGATCAAGTTTATACAAACATATGTATTAAAATAAAATCAATAACTTACCAGTTCCTGAAAATATGCCATTAAAACGGTTTCAGTTATTTGAAGAATTGCGTTCGCATCTTTCCAAATACCAAATATGCCATACTCCCGATCATACTGTTGCCTTGATTTAACTAGCAAAGATTTTCGGTCGCTTTTATGGCCTTTTCTCTTATATTTTGTGGAATTTCTTCCATTTTGAGCAAATCGTTAAATAAAAAATGCCAACTGACTAACTGATAGAAACATCGAAGTCAAACTTAACTACCAGTCATTATCTACTTGACGTATACAGGTACAGGTGCAACTTATTTTTATATTGCAGAATAAATAATGTAATTAGTCATTGAAACTCTTCTTTGGGTAAAACATAAAGCATTGTATGCCATCCACAGGCTTTACTGGACTATAATGCGCATCAAGTCGAAATCTCAGCCGTCTAGTAACGCCCTTGATACATAAATAGCTATAAACTACAGGGTAGCTAAAAATTAAAAAAATATATTTTTTTCTTTTACAATAACTCTTATACCAACTTCTAAATGTATAAAAAAAATAGGACACGCCTTCTATATGTATCCAGAAAACAACACTTTTTGCATACAAAGAAGACAATTTTTACGAGTTAAAAGTTTTATATAAAGAATTTTGCACTCGTAAGTCTTTAAAACACGCAACTCTTAACCTAAGTTATTTTAGCTTCGCTTATTTTAAATAATTCTTAAAAAGGAAACGCCGACAAATAAAAAGCGCCTCAAAGCTGGCGCCTCGTTTTTTTATATTTTTATTACGTGTTGTAGCGGTTTGCGTACGTTTAATTCTCTACTGCCTGCAGTTATTTTAAAAGTTTCCTGCAAATTCTCAAAGAAAATTTTATTATAAGAAGCCGTGCACATAAAAAAAAAAGTGAACCCCTTATTTTTAAGCTTCGAACAGAAGTTTTGTTGAATTTTTTTACCGGAGTAAAAACGCATTAAGTATTGCGTAGCCTCATAATTTATGGGCTCATTAACCATAAAAGATAACTTTCTTTGGGGAGCAAAGTAACGTTGCAGCGTCCTCATCTGGAAACCCACTTAACCGCATTCCTATATAATAAGGAAATATTTTCAAAGCAGATGGCATGGTATTTTTGGTTTCAAATTTAATTTATTTATACTTTATAACCTGAATGATAAAATAGGGGTAAGTTTCTAGAAACCTGCGGCAACCCGATTTTGACGGAAATTCCCGGTATACGGGGGTCTTTGAGGCGCTGGATCACGAACCTGAAAAAAAATTTATGGCGGATACGTTTCGTTCTTGATATACTCAATCATCCAAGACTACGGAAATTTAAGTCAGTCCTATTTTTACAATATTTCCCCCTTCTTTTTTGCACATCAATTTTTTAATTTAAAGCTAAAGTGGAGCAGACGAATGATCTGATTTTTCACCTTTTAAAACCCCTGTTTTTTTGACGTATTTTACATTATTATTTGCACTAAATTGCATAGCTATACTTTGAATCATTTCAATCCCAGTGTGCCATGAAGCCCTATATGTATGGTTGCCGCATTATCAAAGAAAAGCCACGCAATTTAATGCAAAATAATGTAAAACATAGAAAACGAGAGGTTTTAAAAGGTGAAAATCAAGTATTTTGTACACTTTAGCTTTAAATCAAGAATTGTGTGCAAAAAGAAGGGGAATATAGTGAAAATAAGCTTAGTTCAAATTTGAACTTTGATGATGAATATTCCGGAGAACGAAACGTTTCCGCCAAAAATCTTTCAGATCTGTAATCAGCGCCCCAAAACCCCCTATACCAAATTTCGTTAAAATCGAAGTTGCCGCGGGTTTCTCAGAAAATTACCAAAGTAAGGTAAATCAACGGAGTTGTTAATATTATCAATTTTATACAAAGTATTCAGATTTTCCTATCCTTTCCCGATTTACAATTTTGTTAAATAAATGACAATAGTTAGTATGTATCGTATTTTTTTATTATTTTTTTTTCTGATATTGCATGTCTTGTTTTTAGCAGAGACACAGACTCAAAATCAGGTTATTTTTGTAAGTATTGTTACATACTTTTCGAAAATGTTAGAGAACTTACAGAGTTAGGATCATTGACTTAGTTTGTTAATTTATTTAAATAATTTACCTTTATTTTTCCAAGTTCTTTCATCACTTTCGAAGGTTTCCCGAAACCGCCTGGAGTATCCATTAAGAACTTTTATGCCATCCTGTACTATGGAATTTTCCTGATATTTCTCCAAAATTCTAGATCATTCTCCCACTCTTCCTTATTACTATAAAAGGGCGATAGAAAATCTTCCGAATGATTAGTATTGATTTGACTTTTGTGGTGTTAACGTCGAGACATTGACAATTAAGGATTTTGTCGTTGTTGTAACCATAGTTACGTTTTATTATTAATAAAGGTATAAAAACAAAGGTACGTGTTTTTATACGAGGTGATTCGGAACAATATTTTTCTGTAATAATTTTAGAATCTGGATACACATTTTTTATCAGCTAAGTAACTGTTTTGCAACAATGGCTTTTTCTAATCTGAATCGCGAATGGTGATAAATACTGCCACGAAACGTTAAGTCCTTAGTTATTCAGAATTGAACTGCAAGCACAACGATACCGACTTTGTACATTTTTTCTTTATTGCAGAATTAGTCTCTGGGCAACTAATAAAATGAATGATGGAATGATGAGAACACTTTAAATGTCAAATGTTTCGGTTGTCAGACTGGGCAGAACTGCGTCACTTTTTTGTCGGACAAGTTTACTACAATGTTTTGTATGCCATTTTTAAATATTTTGCCAAAAATCGTAAGGGGGACAGTTCACGTAACCGCCTAGTACGATACCCGAAAGATGTGTTTGAGCTGTATGGTTTCATGACTGTAACCCTTACCATTTTGGCACAATGTTACGAAATGGCATGTAAAACATTGTGATGAACTTGCCCGACAAAAAAGTGACACGTTCGCCTAGTCTGACAACCGAAACATTTGACATTGACAGACTGGGCTAAAGCGCCGCTTCCATATGTGGCGGTATGAATATTCGTGGTAGACTCGTCAAAAGGAACCCCTCTGAAAAGGTTTTAAAAGTGTTATTACTATGAATTCCTTGTCATTACTGGCCTAGGAATCAAATGTTGAACAAAATCCATAATTACAATCTACTAAAACACTTAACAGAAGTTGTAAGCTAACTTTTTTCTATTTTTAATAAGATTTGTGCAATAAATCCCAAAACATATTTAAAAAATACGCACAATACACTGAAAAAAATGATATCTTAAAACAAAAGCCTTAGATTTAATTTGAGAGAATTGTGACTTTCATATGTGTTAAAGAAATAGGATCTCAAACAGAAAAAATATGTCTTTAGCTTTGCGTACTAAATTCAAAAGAAGGCGCTTTTGTAATAAAAATAACCTTATTTTATTTAGTGATCCCAATGGGTCTACATTAAAGAACGATGTATTCCTGTTAAAAACATCGAGCGTTTTCCCACTGAGAGATTCTTTCTTTAAGACAAGATAGTAAATACCACAGACTGAAATAAAATTTAATTCAATTAAGATAATTATATTAAATAAACCACTAGTTCTCTTTTGATAGTTAAGAGAGGAATTCCTGCTTATCATGTCATTCACCGAGACCTCTCTTCTCCATCGATGATGCGTTTTGCCAAACCTCATAGGACTTATCAAACTGGCTGTCCCGGGTCCAAGTTGAATAATACGAATAACAAGTGTATCTTATAAAAAAAAACTTTCGTTGATCGACGGTAGGATATAATCGTACCGTTGATACCGTACTAAAAAGCATAATTCAGTGAATACTTATATTAAAGAAATAGGTTCTTTTACATAAAGAGTTAAAGATTTTGGTATAGGTTTTTAAAATATGAACCTATTACTTTAAAGAAAATTCATTAATATTTTGATAGAAACATTTAATATTTCTTTTGTTTAAAATCTTAAAACTTATATTTAAGATATTAAAGAGCTTAAATCATACATCTTTAGATTCTTATTTCTTGATTCTGATATTCTTAAAATAATACTAAGGATATTTTAATTTAAAGAATTACTTTTACATTAAAGACATAAATTAAAGTATTTTTTCTCCCAGTTTAAGAACCACTATTATTTTAAAGTAAGAAATAAATCTTGGTTTAAAACCACAACTATTCAAAAAGAAAGCATATTTTTAAAACCTTGTATTTCCTTAAAACAAGACATTTTTTTGTGTGTATGACAAAAACCAATATTAGTGTGCCCAATAAAGTTTTAAAAGTATCCGATAGAGGCGCTTACGCTCTTAACCCAGATTCCCCATGTGTGCTTTATTATTTAGGAACCTAAAGAGTTTAAATACTGAAAACTAAATAAATTCTCATATATTTAAATAATGCCATTAAATTAACAAATTAATGGGCGCTGATTCTGCGATATTTTCCGCTTAGCAAATCCCGGGTCTCTAAAAGCAACTGAAATTATTGTAATTTTAATTTTAAATCTGCTTCAGCTGAAAGCCGTCTCAAGGTACTTAATTATACAACCACTTTGACTCGAAAGTAAAAGGGGTTGCATAAAAATAAACAAGGCCAACGTTTCTTTTAACCCTTTTTTCGCTTGTTTTTTAGCTTAGGACAGGGAGTAAATAAGGCGACTTGATACTTTAATGGGTTAAGTGCTTTAAGAACATGATTAAAAAAGATCCGAATTTTTGTTGAAGATAAATACATTTAGTTAACCCAAATTGATATAGTTTTTAATTTCCAACAGCAAATAAAAGTTCGAGAATTTGTGTTATGTTTTTATTTATTTTGTGACGTCTAGTCAGAAGCTGTTTAGAGTATATTTTAAAAAAAAAATGCTGTATTTTGTGTTCAATCAGTTTTATACGTCTTTAAATTTTAATGACACTTGTGTTTTTTGTTTCAGGTATGTCAATAATGCAAATAGAATGGTGATTGGTGTTCTGCAGTGGTAAGTTGTTTTAAATAGTTATACGCCCGTTAACATTTTTGGTAAAAAATCGCTAGCACTACGTATTCTCGGTCATCCAAATTAGGTATCTGCTATTTATAACTTCGTTATTACTTAAAATATTAAACAGTTTAAATTAGCAAACTAGCAGCCCTTTTACGCTCTTTAAGACTAAAGATTAGAAAAAACAATTGACAATCGGGTTGCTGACTTATACAGCGAAATACCCCTTTTTAAATGGAACACCCTGTATATTTTATCACCATTAGAAAGTTCTTTCAAAATCCTTTAAAACAAGTCCGTATGTAATATATCCAATTTTTCCTAGATTCGGAAATATGGCCATCCTCAGGAGTTAGGTAGTTTGATAGTAAACTGGATTTTTATATAAAACACCCTGTATTTAAGAAAATACCACATTTGATGTGCCTATGTTTTTAATTTAGAAATATAGCCATTTAAATCTGAAAGATAGTAGATATTTTCCACGTTTTATTTCTGACACTAAAACTTATTGCTTATAGCTTAAAGCTGTGATATAATCGAAATTTAACATAATTTTTAGATTTGAGTGACCATATTTCCAAAACTATTAGAGATAGACATATCAAATGTGGTATTTTCTTAAAGCTGTTTTAAATATATATTTATTGGTTATGTAATATACGGGGTGTTTTATTTAAAAAATGCCAGTGTACTATAAAATTTCTGAGGATGGCTATATTTCCAAAACCATGAAAAATTGGATATATCACATGTGGACTTTTTTCAAGAATTTTAAAAGATCTTTTAATGGTAATAAAATATACAGGGTGTTCCATTTAAAAAAGGGTATTTTGCTGTATAACTTAGAAACCCGAATGTCAATTGTTTTTTCTAATATTTAGTCTTAGGAAGACTACAAAATTCTACTAGTTTGCTAATTTAAACTATTTCGTATTTCAAATAATATGAATTAAGGTAAACAAGAGCGTTTACTATAGTATTTGCTTTATTTATCTTAGGCAATTGTATTCATTTACTTTCATTGGGCAATATAAATAAAAGAAGCAAATGCCTATACTTATAAAATTTAAAGTAAATGCTTTTGCTTGTAAGTATAAGCAAATGCTTATAATATAGAAAAATATTCCAAAAGCATTTGCCTATACTTAAAAGCAAAAGCATTTACTTCAAATTTTATAAGTATAAGCATTTGCTTCTTTTGATTCATATGGCCCATCAGATTGGTTTTATTTATATAAAAATTAGGCATGTGTCAGATTTTAATATGAAAATTCTTGTTCTTGTTATTAACCTAGGTTCTTTTTTATTATTATTATTTACCTAGGGTGAGAAATATCAATTCTCGTTAGGGAAATGGAGTGAATAATAGCAATTTCTCAGGTTAGCAGTAAAAATATACCTTTTTTGTTCACCTTTTTGTATAAAAATAAAAAAAAATGGAGGAAGAATTAAAGATTGGACTACAGACAATTAAACCATTTTAAAAGTTGTTCTAATATACAGGCTGTCCAGTAACTTAATCGACAAACTTAAAGGGGCTATTCTTTAATAAAAATAAGAAAAACTTTATGTGAACATAATATGTCCTGAATATCTTGGTTTTTAAACTAAAGGGTGTTAAAAATTTAAAAGATATATTTATAGTTTTTTAAAAATTATAACATTTCTATTAATTCAGATATTTAAAAAAATTCGGGGATGCCTCCTTTGCATCTAAAGACATTTTTTGGCATAAGAGAAAAAAATAGTTTTCACCGGTGTCGTCCATAAAATGTTTTTATAAAAAATGGTACGCTACAGCATTTTTCTAAAATAAGAATATATGTTTGTTAAGTTCCTATTTATTTAGAAACAAATTTGATATATTTTTATTATGTAATGTACTAATTTCTCTAAATAAAAACCATTTCTCGGCATGATCAAATCCACATTTAATTTCTTGTGTGTCAAAAATTATAATAAGGGAATTAATATAATATATATATATATATATATATATTCTGAACTGGTTTCTGGGACTATTTGCATGCGCAGTGAAAAAAGCAGCGTTCGCGGTTAGTAATGTCCTGAATTTTTAGTAACAGTTCTGTGTTCGCGGGTTACAATGGAATCAGTTCGTTACCGATTCGTAACCTGATTAGCAGTCCTGAGATTTTTGTTAGAACTAAAAGTTCAGTTCGGAATTTTATGCGCATTGTCGACATGGTCAGCTGTTTTCGGTTTTTGTGGTACAAAAATAAACCGTTGTATTACAGTTTATTTGTTTCTGCCACTTTTTATTCGGGTTAATATACCGGTTGAATATTTTTTTATATTTTTGTGATTCTGAGCGTATATAAACAAAGGATTTTTAATTGTATTTCGTATGAATGTATGTATGCAATAAAATAAATAAAGATTTAATTAAAAAGATAGACAATATTACAAGATTTTACCATTTCTTGTTGTTTGAATTTTATCTTTAGTTAAATACACAGACTTATGTTAAAAACGAGAGGAGGCAGGGAATCCCTCGTCTCCCGCAGAGAGGCCTCGAGTGGCTTTCGACAGTATAACAATTTACCTTTTTGTTTGAATTTATTTTTTTTTGTGTAGTATCTAATTTAACCATGAAAAATCCTAACCAAAAGGCTAGGTTAGAATACATCCTCAGCTGTATAGAGAGTTGTTCGCGGTAAATAAAAATTCCGAACTAATAAATAACTAGACATGCGCTTTAAAACAATTCTAAACCAGTTCGGTTCTGGTTCAGAATCAGTTCATTACTAGACCCGCGAACAAAGCTATAGTTTGACAGTATAGTTACAAAACACCCTGTATTTTAATGACACTTTTTTTAACCACTTCTACTCAAATTCGTGCTCGATGCGTATAATTTCTATATTTAAATTTGCGAAAATCCTCCTGTATGTGCGATTTGTAATTCGGGATGAAACATTCGATATTAGTTTAGGGATGAAATAGAAAGTTTGAACTAGTTGCAATATATGAAATTTGTTTGTGTGTTTAGAGCAAGGGGTTGCATAATTCTTGGGTCAATTTACATTTAGGATGTGGTTCAGTAGGGGCTTAATTGATTTAAATTCTATGAAGTAGAACACGTGTAACTTTAGCAATATCTAGCTGTAATAATAAATTCCTAGTCATCTCTATGCAAAATAAATAATGTAAATTTAGTTTTTTTTATTGTTGATAAATTAATAAACTATACAGACTTTCCGCGGATGAGGTTTACAAGAGAACAAATGGATAAACTAATTAATGTTTCGAGAAGAAGTTATTCTTTAAACAAATATTTGCTTGTTTAAAAAAATAATGATTAACGAAGAGAAAATACAGATTTTATACACAGGGTACGCAAAAACCTCGGCAAAAACTTAAAAAACATAATTTTTTCCCAGGAGATTTTTTTTAAGCAAAATATTAGTTAGAAAAGCATTTTAATAGCTATTTATGTATCAAGGGCGTTACTAGGACTATAATGCCCTGAAGGTCGAAAATAGCCCGAGGGCTAGATTTCGACCGGATGGGCATTATAGTCCAGTAAAGCCCGTGGTGCATACAGTGCTTTATGTTTTACGTAAAAAGAGTTTTTCAATGACTAATTACATTATTTATTCGCAATATAAAAATAAGTTGCACCTGTACCTGTATACGTAAGTAGATAATGACTGGTGTTAAGTTTGACTTTGATGTTTCTATTAGTTAGTCAGTTGGCATTTTTTATTTAACGATTTGCTCAAAATGGAAGAAATTCCACAAAATATAAGAGAAAAGGCCATAAAAGCGACCGAAAATCTTTTGCCAGTTAAATCAAGGCAACAGTATGATCGGGAGTATGGCATATTTCGTATTTGGAAAGATGCGAACGCAATTCTTCAAATAACCGAAACCGTTTTATTGGCATATTTTCAGGAACTGGTTAGTGATTTTATTTTAATACAGAAGTTTAACAAACTTTATTATTTTTAGTCGGAAAAATACAGTCCGAACTCTCTCTGGACCAAGTATTCCACCCTAAGGTCTACGTTGATGGTCTATGAAAATATAGACATTTCGCAATACCATCGTCTCATATCTTTTTAAAAGTTAAGTGGAAAGGATACGTTCCGAAAGAAGTATAAAGTTTTGAAGGAGAACAAATATTATTTTATTTTTTTGTATAAACTTGATATTTATTGTGAAAGAAATAAAATTGGATAAGCAATTAAATTTCCATATTATCGCATTAAGGCATTATAAGCGGGCATTATCATAATGCCCTAGGTGTGATAGCAGGTATTATTGCTACCATAACATATTCCATTTCTAAGGTATAACAGATCAATAATAGATGGGTAAAACATAAATAACATTATTAATGTAAGAGGGGTATTAAAAAGTTTTATGAAACTGATCTTAAAGCCATCAAAAGTTATTTATTTTAAATTTTTATATGACCTAAAAAACTCTTAAAAGTTGCTTTTCAAATATCAGCCTTCTTCAAAAGACAATTTTTTAGCTGAAAACGTGATAAAGCCGTTTTCGCCAAATTATGGAGTTCAATAAAATTTTGTTTAATTTTATTTTTGTCAACACCCAGCATTTAAAGCATGTTAAGGTATTTAGAATCTGACCATTCCACTGCTCTTAAAAGCCCATTTTCGCCCGAAATGACGGCATTAAAAATAAACATTAAAAAAAACGTCCATATCGTAATGTCAAAGATAAAAAGCAAAAGCAAAATCGTTGGGCAGAACGGGCCGAAATGCTTCGTCTTTTTGCTGTCACGAGACAACAAGGGCCGGGCGACAGTCGACAATGGCATTTCGATCTAATCGGGCCCGAATAAAAATACACAGGCGTGGACGCGTCTAGATAAAACGTCAACTGGATTACAATAAACTCGGCCGGATTACAATTTTATTGTGGCTCAGGGTCGGATTGCCAAATGCTCCCGTTGTCATACTTTAATGTGCTGTCTCGATGAATGGTGTGACTTATATTTTATAATAATCATTGCTTTATACCATACAAGACAAATAAAAATAAGTAAGGCACTCCACACATGGGTCGGAAACAGCGATGAGACCTATAATACTCCTTTGGATTATTCTACCGGGTCAAAGAGTACCATAATAGAGCTCTCTAAGTTTCCAAAGGCCA
This sequence comes from Listronotus bonariensis, assembly GCA_014170235.1. Classification (NCBI taxonomy): domain Eukaryota; kingdom Metazoa; phylum Arthropoda; class Insecta; order Coleoptera; family Curculionidae; genus Listronotus; species Listronotus bonariensis. Next base: position 38,420 of record JACEGR010004192.1, read on the forward strand.
GAATTCTATCGAACATTATTTTATAAACAAAAAAATTATATATTTACTTACCTGAAAGGTTGACTTGTTTTGCTATTTCATTCCAAGCTCTTTTGTTTAATATTTTTGCAAATACATACATTGCATAAAAATTACCTTACAAAAAAAAATCTTAATTTTATGTACAGTTTCAGATTTTTTTTTTTTTTGGTCGGTATTCAAATCTCCTAAAGAAAAGGGCTGTTTGAGATTTTTTTAATAAGAGTAAAACTACATTAACAAATATGGCCATGTTTACCTACACTGTCAACTAGATACAATATCGATTCAGAATTGTTACCGAATCGTCCTCCATTGTACTAATTATTTCCCTATTTAAATCCCTAATGGAAACTATTCCGAAGCCCAGTTTCGAAAAGCAAATTGGGTTTCGGGTTGAAACTAGCCATAATAGCTTTGAAATAGAAAGTTTAAATCATACAGGGACATCTAAAGAGCATTACGTCAAAGTTCTTGGTTCTATTTACATTTTGCAGGCAGTCCAAAAGCGCTTTACGCTTAAATGTGCATAAATACATAATTAAATGTTATTCTACCAATTGAAGTGTTTGTCTAATTTTGGTTTCTTTATGCAGAGAACTACATGCAAGTGTGTGTACATACACTGAAAAAATGATATCTTAAAACAAAAGCCTTAGATTTAATTTGAGAGAATTGTGACTTTCATATGTGTTAAAGAAATATGATCTCAAACAGAAAAAAATATGTTTTCAGCTATGCGTACTAAATTCAAAGAAGGCGCTTTTGTAAGAAAAATAACCTTATTTTATTTAGTGACCCCAATGGGTCTACATTAAAGAACGATGTATTCCGTTAAAAATATCGAGCGCTTTCCCACTGAGAGATTCTTTCTTTAGGACAAGATAGTAAATACCACAGACCGAAATAAAATTTAATTTAATTAAGATAATAATTTTAAATAAACAACTAGTTCTCTTTTTGATAGTTAACAGAGGAATTCCTGCTTATCATGTCATTCACCGAGAACTATCTTCTCCATCGATGATGCGTTTTGCTTAACCTCATAGGACTTATCAAACTGGCTGTCCGGGGTCCAAGTTGAATAATACGAATAACAAGTGTATCTTATAAAAAAAAACTTTCGTTGTTCGACGGTAGGATATAATCGTACCGTTGATACCGTACTAAAAAGCATAATTCAGTGAATACATATATTAAAGAAATAAGTTCTTTGACATAAAGGTTAAAGATTTTGGTATAGGTTCTTAAAATAAGAACCTATTATTTTAAAGAAAATTCATTAATATTTTGATAGAAACATTTAAAATTTCTTTTGTTTAAAATCTTAAAACTTATATTTAAGATATTTAAGAGCTTAAGTCATAAATCTTTAGGTTCTCATTTCTTGATTCTGATATTCTTAAAATAATACTAAGGATATTTTAATTTAAAGAATTTCTTTTACATTAAAGACATAAATTAAAGTATTTTTTCTTCCAGTTTAAGAGCCACTATTATTTTAAAGTAAGAAATAAATCTTGGTTTAAAAGCACAACTATTCAAATAGAATGCATATTTTTAAAACCTTGTATTTGCTTAAAACAAGACATTTTTTTGTGTGTACTTACATTTATATTTATAATAAAATCGTACAATAAGATATTAAAAATAAAAGGTAACCTACCTTATTTCCGCGTAAAACTGACTTTTTTGACTGATTTTTGTTCAGGGTTATTAAAAGTCATAAGTTTTTAATAAAAGAAAATCTTGGCGTGATCTGAATTTTTAAAATGTGTTCTGCTATTAAAAATCTTAAGTAGTTTGCGAAATAGAAGAAAGATAAACATTTAATTGGGGTTTTTATTTATTTTAATTTAATTTATGTTCACGCCCGACGCTAATGCTTTAAATTTTTGAAAACCTTTAAATCCATTAATCGTCTATAGAAGAAGGTTTTACATAAAAAAATATTTTCCTTTCTAATCCTCGAACGCCTTTTTTTATCAATATTACTACGTTTATATCGAATAGTTCAAGCTGGCTTGAAAGTCGATTGAAAATTGAGGTTAAGCACATTTCAGGCCATCGTCATGCGTACGCGGCAGTTTTGCATTCAACTTCACAGTAGACACTAAATGAAAAACAAATCTCACTTTTTAATTTGTCCCGTTTTGTGTGCTGTTGGTGGTGTGAGCGTGTTTTTTCACCTGTTTTTCCACTCATATTTTGTATAAAAAAGACAAAATCATATATGAAATTGACACTGATGACGTTCGAGGAAGCATTCATCTGAAGTTAGGCAGTTATTAAGCCCGCTTGAATCGTTTATATTGTGTTTCTAATCGGCTTCATTCAAGTCAACCCTACTTATTTTCAGACTTGACTTGAATGATTCAAGTCACTTTCAAGCGCGTTTATATCGCTTTTTCAAGCCACTTTTAAAAGCCGCTTTAACTCAAGCTAGCTTCAACTATTCGATATAAACGTTGTGTATAACCGTACTTGTCACCAAAATACGAAATTACATTTATTACATGTTCTTTTAAAACTGTGTGTAGGAGCTTTTTCTTTTCTCCATACATCCAAATAAAAGAGTTTTTGTGGACTGTATTATGGTTTAATTAACTGATTTAGACTTTACACTATTTACAATATTTACAAGTGTTTTAGAATTACTAAAAACATCCTGCTACGTTTATTAGCACAGTTCAGTGTCGATGTTCCTTGACACTTTTTACATCACTTTACTTATTACCTATTACGAATTGAGGTATTTGTCATTGAATTAGAATTTTTAGATCACTGAGAAAAAGTATTCATAAGAGAAATACTAAGTTAGAATTATTTGGAATAAGAGAGATAACTAACTTGAATGTAGAATTGTGAGTATTTGAATAAGGAAAGTTTTATTTTCCTGAGAGAATTGCAATTATTTGCCAGAGAATAAGAATGTTTGAAAGCGCCTTTGCGCGAGAGATGAGTCGTCCGAAAATTGACGAGAGTGACTTTTCGCGAGAGATGCGTAGTCGATGAAACTTGCAGTGCGACTGTCTTACTCTTTTGGGGGAACCGAATGAGTCCGCCCTCTATGCGCTAGACCGAAAGCATGTGATATGCCCGCCAATAGAGACTGCGCTCTCCATCGGGCTGTGAGACACCTTCTTACGCGCCATTGGCGCGGCGCATCAGCCATATTTAAGTAGGAGTGATCATTTTACTTGGAGATCGGAAAAATACGAAGAGAATTCTGAGAACTTTAATGGTTTTACAAACGGCGTTTTACAAAGAAAACCAATAAAGATTAAATCTAAAAATAGAACAGAATTGTGTTCCGAGAAAATAAATTAGTTGGTTAATTTCTTTGAAAGAAATTATGCTCGTTCCCGAACACTGTGTGTTTAGTAGTTTATTTTAAAAATCGTGTCAAGTAACTCCACAAAAAAATTAGTTCCTTTATATTTTGGTTAAGCCGTCATAGATAATTTTGCATATTTTTTTTTGCGACAGTTCCAATGTTCCAATCCTATATTTTTACAAAAAAAATTTGTATTTAGATCGTATTTTGACAGTTAAAAATCAAAAACAGAGCAAAATTAAACATAAATGTTACTAATGAATATTTTTATATAAGTATTTTACTGTAGCATAATTCGAATATTCGATAAAACCTCAATAAAAACTGTTTCATTAAAAATACAAAACTAGTTCGTTAACTGAAACATTAAAAAGGGCAAAAAACAAATTAATACCCTTAAAGCTGGTAAAGCTTTTTAAATTAAATCACTGAATATACATCTGCCTTTTTTGCTTTTATATTTTATTTCTTTTATTTAAAAATAGGGACATTCGGAATTAAAGAGTTTTACGTAAAAAGTCTATGCAAAAAAAATTTCGGCATAATGCTTTCCTAAAACTAAAAAAATAATAATTCTTCTTGCTCATTTAAGCAAAGCTAGTAAATCATTTGCCAAATAGGTCTTGCGAACGATAAAAAAATTATATAAGGTGTTTAGGCAGTGGATGAAAAAAATCATGTGAAGAGAATTAACGAAGATGCAGTTCTTTTATATTTTTAAATAAAGCAGAACCTCTACCACATTTTATTAAAATTTGTAGAGTGGTATCACAGTTATTATAAAAAAGATATATATTTTTTAAGTTTCACACCCTGTATCTCCAAAGTTAGGACAGTCGGAACATAAGTTTATTTGAACTTTCTTCGTAAAATCATCTAAGGATTTACACCCTGCTTTTCATTAAAAAAATACAAATGTGAAAGCTTTAATTTTTCGAAACACCCAGTATATTTTTTTCTTAAATTACTAAGATTTTTGAAAAAAATTTAACGTTTGTTCTAAGCTAATCGATAAATGCCCTAAAATAACCCGAATTACAAATTATTACTTCCATGCAATAATCCTCTGGCAAGTAAAAAAGAGCATTCAGAAGAAAAATTATATCTATGGCACTGATGACTTTTTAAAAAAGTAAAAACCCTCCCGGGATAAATGTCCGTAGTTTCTAAAAATTGTAGGAAACAATTAAAATCTTAAATACAGAATATGTGGTGCTCACAGAAACTTTGGGAATTGAAATTTTACCAAAATACAATTTAGTTACATTTGAGACACTACTGACGCGTTAACAATTTTTTATAAATAAAATTCTAATACAGTTTTAAAAGGGTACTTATGTACATTAAAAATTATCTAAAAAATTAATCGCTGTGATGAACTGTTAAATACAGGGAGTACAATATGAAAAGAAATCAATTTTTTGAAAAAAATATAACATGAAAAAATGGAGCAGATATCAAAAATCTGACAAACTTGTTTTTTCAAAATGGTCTACTGAATAACACTATATATTTAAAAATTAAAAACTACTTTTTTTGTAAAATGTCGCTTTTGACAAAGTTTTTTAAAAAACCGGACTTTTCCATTACACCCTGTAGAATAAAAACAAGAGAAAATTTACACAAAGTGAAAAAGCCGCATTTTGCTATTGCATTTTATTTAAGAGTAATAAGGATTTGAAATTTACCAAAAAATTTCCAGTTGCAGTTGAATTGAGCAGCAGTTTAGTTAAATAGAACTTTATTATATTAAAAAGCGGCAGTAACTTACATTGCCTAAGTTGCAAAATTCAATATTACATGTAAGTTGACCTAACTTTGATGTATTATGGCCCTATAATGTTACTAATGCCTGCAAGTTGCACATATAAACTCCATTTCGGTAATTCTGTTCATAAATAATTATAAACCGATCATTGATGTTACCTAGGTGAGATCGGATTATGGGACTTTAAATAGACATTAATCATTATTTAATATATTATATTGCATTTGATATTGCATTGAGTAAAGCCAAAGCCTCTCTGTATATGTAGGAAATATGAAGACTTGAACCATATCTTTTTTAATTTTCAAATACATAACCAAAAACCAAACATCTTTTAATTATATTAATATTCAATAATTTCAATCTTCCCATTTGGCTACAGAAGGTATTCATTTCGACAATAATGTAATGAATGCTATCTTACTTGTTCGTAAAAAACATTAATTTAAATCCCTATTTTTTTTAATTTTCTGTTTTAAAATAAATGCATAACTTACTTAAACGTAATTTTATATTACATTTTTCCCTGATCTTTTCTAAATGTCTTCCTTTTTTAGTGCTTTTCTCTGTTTGTCTTTCTAAAGAAGCTTTGATTGACCTAGGGCGTAAAGCAAGTGTTTATTTGTATAAATTGTTTTTTTTTTCTATATTTTAAATTTCTATACTATTAACCTTATTTATAACAATTTATTATTTTCCAGCTAAAATACTTACACATTTCAATCAGATTTAAAAACAAAAATATTGCATTTTGTATAAAGTTATCAATAAATCTAAAGTTTAATGTGTATAGTCCTAGCAAAGTGAAAGAATTTTGGCTAACAAAAAAATTGGCGCTAGGTTTTAAAAAGAGCGTAGAAATAAAAACATTTTATTGTGTATCGAAGCAGCGCAAGGAATTACTGGATATTTGAGAAAAAGATAAGATTCCCCAGCATTTCTCGAGTACCATGGCATCAAGTACAGAGAGTGTGTTTCTTAGTAAGTCGCTACACGCAGTCCTAACTTTTCTATTTTCTGATAGCAGAGTATAGGTCGATTTTGACTATACGTCCCATTTACCATCCATATCCATCACGTACACCGTAAGCTCCCCTCTTACTGACGTCGATTAACAGAAGTAATAGTGGGAATATAGTATATGCAAGTTGAGCTAAATAACATAACACATAGGCAATGTGATAAAAAGTGACAATCTAACTAAATCCCGGCATGTAAACATGCGTAAGCAATACTGCTTGTTTTGTTATTCTATTACTCGCCGATATACCAGGACTGCTTGCTCAAGCAGTATTTCGCGGTTTTTAATATTTTATGCAAACTAAACGGACGGTAAACGGGTCGTATAGTGAATAAAGTAAACATAAAACAAATGTGTCTAATAGAACTAATATAATTAACAATTTTATTACATATTTATTATTAAAACAAAAATTACTAGTTAAATTTTCTTGATTCCTTCCATTTTTCTGTCAAGCAACTTCAAAGTGGGTCAAGATATTTTATCAATAAACGCAATGAGCGCAAGCTTGCGTGCGAACCCTGTAGTCACGCAACGTCCGGTTAAAGCCCATAAGTTAATGTTGGCCACGTTATTACCAACACCTACTATGTGGGTGTTGTAACTTTTTCGAAACGGCTTATTTATATTGATGTATAATCACACGTTGCACGTTTTTATTCACAACAAAGTTTCTTATCGATGTATTCTTTGATGTGGCTGCCGTTAAAACAACATAATTTTCAGATTATTAGGTCTGATTAGAATGTAAAGTGAAACACACACAGAAAAAAATGTCTTGTTTTAAGGAAATACAAGGTTTTAAAAATATGCATTCTTTTTGAATAGTTGTGCTTTTAAACCAAGATTTATTTCTTACTGTAAAATAATAGTGGTTCTTAAACTGGGAGAAAAATACTTTCATTTATGTCTTTAATGTAAAAGAAATTCTTTAAATTAAAATATCCTTAGTATTATTTTAAGAATATCAGAATCAAGAAATAAGAACCTAAATATTTATGATTTAAGCTTATCTTAAATATAAGTTTTAAGATTTTAAACAAAAGAAATATTAAATATTTCTATCAAAATATTAATGAATTATCTTTAAAATAATAGGTTCTTATTTTAAGAACCTATACCAAAATCTTTAACCTTTATATCAAAGAACCTATTTCTTTAATATAAGTATTCACTGAATTATGCTTTTTAGTACGGTATCAACGGTATGATTATATCCTACCGTCGAACAACGAAAGTATTTTTAATAAGATACACTTGTTATTCGTATTATTCAACTTGGACCCGGGACAGCCAGTTTGATAAGTCCTATGAGGTTCGGCAAAACGCATCATCGATGGAGAAGAGAGGTCTCGGTGAATGACATGATAAGCAGGAATTCCTCTCTTAACTATCAAAAGAGAACTAATTGTTTATTTAATATAATTATCTTAATTGAATTAAATTTTATTGCAGTCTGTGGTATTTACTATCTTGTCTTAAAGAAAGAATCTCTCGGTGGAAAAGCGCTCGATGTTTTTAACGGAATACATCGTTCTTTAATGTAACCCATTGGGGTCACTAAATAAAATAAGGTGATTTTTATTACAAAAGCGCCTTCTTTTGAATTCAGTACGCAAAGCTGAAAACATATTTTTTTCTGTTTGAGATCCTATTTCTTTAACACATATGAAAGTCACAATTCTCTCAAATTAAATCTATGGCTTTTGTTTTAAGATATCATTTTTCAGTGCAGGTATAAGTAATGTTTTATTCGTTAATAAAGTTTATGTACAACCGTACGGTAACTACTACTTTACTGCTTAAATGCACTACAATATGAGTCTCAAATAGATAATTATTTAAATGCACGTCGTGCCCACTGATCTCGATGGATTGCCAATGTTATTACCTGCGCGAAACAAAGGTTTTCCGTTCGGAGTACGGTAGCTAATGAGCGTCACGGTCAGATCGCGGACGAAGGGCACGGGGTGCCGGTGTATGTATTTTGTCACGGCATTTTAGTGCGAATGTTCGTCCACTCTCGATTTGTTTACTGCGCTCGGTCGTAAAAATCCGAAAAATGCTTCTTGTCACTGCGGATCTAAATGTATGTTATCTATGGTCGTGCCACGTCATAATCTTTATGGGCAATTTTTGTCACTGCGTTGAAATGAGACTGTCTAAAGCGAGACAACCTTTGATGTGTTTAAATCGATTATATGTGGTTAATCGCAGCTCCTAGAATGTTGTTTTTAGATTTCCCCAAAGTTTTTTTAAGTTTAGCTCTGTAACGGTGTATTTTAATTAGTAGCACTTACAATTTAAAAATCAAGAAACACTTTTATTATTGACTACATTTACGCAGTTGGTGGATTTAAATTGTGTTTGTTTTTTGTCTAACTACTAGTGGCTAACACTCAGTTGAAGGAATTGAGGTGGCACGACCGACGCGACGTGTATATTTGTTTTTACGGAAAGTGTGGACCCGAATATGGTATAATAGTATTAAGTGATTCATTTAGAGGTACTATTTCTGGTTGGTGTTTTTGGATAGAAAAGAGGGTACAAACTTCAACCTGTTATGTGCTTGTGTTCAGTACTGTTTGAAAATTTATCGTGAAAAGACTTAGTCACCGGCACAACGTCTAAAACTTGTTCAACTGTATTATAAGAAATCATCATTTTCCAAGGACTGTGTTTGGTGTGCTTCGGGAAACTTATGGTCCGCGCATAATCGGCTTACTGAGTCAACTATTTGCTGTAGCATCACAAAAATTTGAACCCTAATTTTTATTATTGAATAATTCTTGACCAATCGGGCCACATCCAGCACGTAGTGCAGAAAATATAGCGGCAGTAGCTGCGAGTGTACGCGATGATCCTGACGAATTGATTTGGTGGTCGGAAATTGGAGCTAAAGAATAGACAATGATAGGAGCAGTCAAGGCCAACATTTGAAAGCATAATCTTTAAAATAAAAATGTCGGATATAGTTCTTCCGTATGATAATAAATATTATTTATTAAAGTTATTTTTTTAATTATTATTTATTTATTTTTTAAGTACGTTCGAATGAATTACCCATTACCAATGTGACATGTTTTTCTTAAACAAAATATGCAATTAAAAACATCTCTGTTAAGTTCACATACATTTCTTGAAAAGTACTATTTGACGTTTCGCGTACTAAATCCATGTTAGGTTTGACTCTTCTTTTAAATTGACAGAAGGGACATAAGATCCCATATTGTTTTTTTATTTTAATTGTTTTTACAACATTATTTTTGGATTTTGTATTTTAAAAATCGGCTGTTGACATTTGTGCTCAGTTTTTAAAGACACTAAAATAGTTAATATGAAAATAAATGAATGAGTCTATGAATCTTAACTATTAAAAATTCCCACCTTTCTCTTTTATATTAAGTATCTTAGTCTTAGGACTTTTTAGGATAGGTCTTTATTAACTGATAAAATATTAAACTTTTCATGTAATATATTATTTAAAATCTTAAAAAGCCAATAAAACAGTTATTTTAAATAAAGGATGAAATCTCCAAAGAATCAGTCCCGTCCTTTTCTATCGTATTCCATAAAAACCACTTTTCACATCTTCCCATCTGAAAGCTTTGGCTTGCCGTCAATGTCACTTCATTAATTTGTCTTCGGAAGTATTAAAAGCCTCAGAGCTTGCATTAGCCCAATTGATTTACTGTCGTGTTTCCATTAGTACCTTTCTGGCTCTTTTGTACTCCATTTGTTACTGAAATAACCTGCCACAGACAACTGTGGAAATTTAATACGGAAACCTATTCTTAGTCTATGCAAATCAAATTAAATGCAAAAGGAGTTTTTCTTGCTTAATATAGTCAATTTTCTATTTGAAATAATGCTTATTTACGTCTAGACAGTTAGACTTTTCAAGTTAAATAAAAAGTAGTTTTTTAAAGGCACTGTAAGAGTCAAAACCCTTGCTAAAAAATAAATTATCCAATAAAACTTAAACATTATTTCAAAAAAAAAAAACAAACATTTAGTTCATGCCGGGGCTGTTGAATATTTTGTCACATTACGCGACGTCATATCGAGCTGCTAAAATCGGCACCCATCTGAAACTTATTTTTTTTTATGAATGATATATGGTGGTAGACTAGATTACACTAGGGTTGCCTGTAAAAATATGGCCTCAAGGAGGGGTTGCCATCATTCAAATTAATTTTTTCCCAGTCCGGGCATGGAATAGGAATAGCGCACTGTTTTATGTTGTTAACAAGGGCGCAGTTTTTCTTTTGGAATTGATAGATAACTATAGAAATTACATTTTAAACTTATTTTTATAATGTACAGGATGTCCCAAAAGCACAAAAGTGATCAAAGTTATATATACAGTACATTTCTTTAATGTCCCCTCCTCTCCCCTTTTATTTTTTAAACGGATTAATTTACAAAAAGTAAAACATTGGAATATGCAATTGATACATAAATAATATATTTTAGAGTGAAATTAACAGATGAGAATTTTAAGAAAGTGGCTGGGCGTCACCTTTGGAAAAAAAAGTTAAATGGAAATGGGGGACTTGTGGCACATAATTTTAAAGCTCCTGATGAGTACTTTATATAACCCTTAAATATATCTTTACCTGATACAAAATGGCGGTACTTTAAAAATTATCTAAATACCAGATTTGATGGCCATGTTTTCGAAACTAATAAAGCTAGTTGTACTCAATGTGGTATTTTCTTAAAGCTCTTTAAAAATCGTTTTAATGATTATATCATATACAAGGTGCTTCATTAACAAATATATTTTTGCTACCCTGTATATTATCACCAATATTACTATTTAAAAGTTATTTAAAAGCGCTTTAAAAAAATACCACATGAGGTAAATCTTACTTTATTTGTTTTAGAAATATGACCATTCAAAACAGGTAAATTAGGTAAAAATATTGACCCAATATTCTAGGAATTTAAAGTACTCGTCAGGAGCTTTAAAATGATCTGCCACAAGACCTTCCTTTTCATTTAATTTTTTTTTAGATGGCGCCCAGCTGCCGTATTAAACTGCTTTATAATATTTACTTAACTGTTTGGAAATTAAATTATTTTATAATCAAAACCGCGAATATTTTTAAAATTATTATTTATAAAACTATTTGCCAAGCCAATCTTGCAAAAATATTTGGGTAGTTTGTTCGATTCGAATTCGTAGGTTGAGTGGTATACGGCTAGAATAATTACTGAAAAATTTACAATAAAGCCGACAAAACAGAATTTTACTTATGATAAAGTTTAACATTTTCCACCAATTTTAAGAACCAGTTTTAATGACAGAAATGTATTTGCTGTAAAATGTAATTTATTCACTTATTTAAAGAAAATGTATTCAGAAAATGGTGGGGTCTGATTAGTCTTTTTCATAATAGGGGAAATAATCTTATAGAATCACCGCCCTATATGTAGGGATCCATTTTTGACTCACCTTGTTTAAGTTAATATACGCTTAAAAATTACTCTTTAAAAACTTGAATTCCACATAAAAAAAAATCGTTGTTTTTCAAATTTGGCACATATTTTACATGTAAATTTGATTAAAAGTATTAGGAAAAACTTTTTCCAAATAAAATGTTATGCAAAGCCTTGCTATAGCGTGTTTCAGAGTCCAATTTACAGTCACGAACTGGAAGAAATAAAGGTTTGATTCCATTTAGGGTAAAAGATGGAATTGTTCGTGTAACCACCTTTTTCTATTACACACATACATTATTTGGAACATGTTCTTAAAAATAATGCCTTTATTTAGCTTTTAAACAATTGCCCGTATAGACACCCACATTTAAAAATATTGTTTTTAGGTATTACTTAACAAGATTTCCTATGTAGAGATTGATATTAAAAACTTTATTTTTATTATATGTTGTAAATAAAGCATATTTTGTTTAAAAGATTTTAAAACTTGCATAAAATAACGCTGTTATATATTAACAAACATTATTTTTATGTATTTTTAACGCTAATGCTTTGAAACCGGGTATGTTTATGCTAAAATAAAATTTAAAATATAACAATATGTGAATCGTTGTTTTAAAGATTATGAAGAGTAATAAAAATATGCATAATTTTATTATTTAAATTACTAAAATACAATAAGTAATTATAAAAATGTCATTTTAAATTATGAAGTTTTTTTTCGTATATTGTGGAAAAATTTTTCACTATTTTTATCAGTTTATACCTCAGACTTAACTTTAACTCTTTTAACTTTTTTACATCTTTTAAATAAACGGACCTTTTGTTAATTAAGATTCCACTAATGAGTTTTGTTTCATTTAAAAGCCAAGTGTTCTTGCCCGATTTCTGGTTTCTCCGTTCTTTCTGTTCAATAAAAAGCGAAAGGCAAGAAATAAACGTTCAAAAAAAGTATTTACCTTTTATTTAAGTTTCGCTTGTTAAAAATTTATATTACTTTTATGACTGTAAAAACATTTTAATTTTTTTTTTTTGGTTAACGAAAATATTTTTAGATTTCATATTAATACTTAAAAGTAATATATTAATAAAAGTGTTAGTCAAATAACAAATAACAGTAGGCTTTTAAATAAAAAATTATTAACTGTATAAACATGTTCCTTGTCGCAAAAAGAGTCAGCTCATCTTTTACTTATGAGAGTCCAGGCTCTGCAAAGCAAAGGCACATTCAATCTTGTGGGTGTCACATTCGAATATAACCTTATCTAGCATCTTATTTCCATAGCCACAGCAGCTTTAAAAAGTAGTTTAGAATTTTTTTTATAAGCAAGTATAATTTCTCTTCTTGCAGTTTTCAACAAAGAAACTTGTAGTGCCACAAGTATGTATGCTTATACGGCCCAACTGGATAGGCCCTAAACTTTTTACTTTAGTCGATCCTTTATCCCTTGAGTTTTTAGAATGTGGAACTGGTGCCTGTGTGCCTGCTCCCAAATCATTAGGTATCTAAGTTTCGTGTTATTAAACTTCCTCTGACCCCTCTTTATACATTCATGGTACCTTAATATTTAGACCATCAGCTTTCTTGGACGGTCCAAAGATTTAAAAAAGATCTCTAAATGGTATAAACATAATACGATAAAATTTATTAAAAACGCTTTTATATTACGAAAATAAAGTTCTATTTTATTTAGGTACTTATCTAAGTAGCGAATTTTCCGAAGTCAGCCAGACGCCAAAGCCTTAAAAGTAATCCAGAACGTAAAGAAACATTTTATCGGGTTACTTTATTGAAAAATGAAAGTGATATACTCTTCTTAAGGCACATACAGTTTCAATTTAGCCCAATATGCTTTAGAAAAATACACGCTGGAGAAAGGAAAATATTGAGAAATATTCTTGTACAATCTTGGTGCAATGTGTTTTAGATATTTTCCTGGCGATATTGCTTTTGTGCATTTGTTTGGCATAAACGAAAGAGTTTGGAAGTCTGATTTACCTTGAGCTATATTAACTTGGATATAACAATACAATGCAAACATAGTAAATAATTTTCTCTATTGCCTGATTTTATTTTGTTTATTGGGCTTTTGGCACATCTAGCTGCTTAGTTTAAGGCTAATAATGGTTCTGCTACACTTAAGTTCCTGGGCTATTCGGCAGTCACTGTATCCTTGACGTTTCGCCTACGCAAGTGGCATCCTCAGAAGGTTCCTAGTAGACTACTTGCGTACTACTGTGTCCCGGCGCGGACACATCGATTATTTATAGGCAACATGGGTGGGCGGGGCCTATTCCGGTTGGTCGTTGCACATTTGTTGTTCTTGCCGTGGTGCTATTTTTGTGGTTTTGAGAATTGGTATCCACGTTTTATTGTTCTTCATTGATTCTTCTGTTTTGTTGGTATGTTTGTGTATCTCTACCATGCCAGACTGTACAGGGAAGCCATAGATATACACAAACATACCAACAACTTCCAATGGATACCAATTCTCAAAACCACAAAAATAGCACCACGACAGGAACAACAACTGCGCAACGACCAGCCGGAACAGGCCCCGCCCACCCAACACCCAAGCTGACTATAAATACTCGCTGCGTCCGCGCCGGGACACAGTAGTACGCAAGTAGTGTACTAGAACCTTCTGAGGATGCCAACCACTCGCGCTGGCAAAACATCAAGGACACAAAATCTACAACGACGGTCGAGTAGCACAAGGAACTTAAGTGTTGGACCCTTATTAAAATCTTTTAATAACTCAATTTATCTTGTTTTAGGTATGAATCCTTGACAGAACAGTCTTACACAATTAATTATTATAAGAAATTTGGTAAGTCATACCATTACATATTGTGTTATGTTGTCTAATAAATCTTAGCTACGAAACTCTAGCTATTTTTAACATGAATTATTCTTTTTCAGTATTTTTTTTAGTATTGAAAACGTATCAAAACTGATTGTGTGAAATGATTTTAAGACTAAAGTATATAAAAAATGTACCCAATATTTACAAAAGTTTTTATACAGTGAGGACCTAAAATCCATCTCCCCTTCTAACACCTAAACTGTTTGGTATATTTTAATGATATTTGGTACAATAGTTTATAAGCAATGACATTTTTAAATGTCAATGTCAATGAACATCTGGGCGCCATATTCGAGAAAAATTGATAAAAAGTCGGGTCTTGTGGTACAATATTTTAAAGCTTTCGACAAGTAATAATTTTTTAATAAATTAAAGACGTCAGTCGATGAAGGTGTTATGTGACCTTTTGTTAATTTCTGATATTGTACTGCAATTGGTGTATTTCTTTTAACTTGTAGAACCGTTCTTCAGAACCGATCAAAACAGTTTTAAAAGAACACCAAAAAACAGTGGGATTTGCCCGTTGACATGACATTTATAAGATTTGACAGATTTGTTGTACTTTGTTTGGTTTTTGTTTTAGTCGTCCGTGGTTTATTTTAATTTTTTTAGTTAAATAATTAACCACGATAAATTATCACAGATATTTTTCAAATTTAACCAAGTATATTTACTATTTGCCCTTTGGCATATGTCCTAGGTAAGGGGAGATGTAATAAAACGGTTCTGCAGAACAAGTCCACTATAAAAGGAACTCCCACGATGTTGTTCTGGGCGGTTCTAAAGCATAAAAGGAATACACCAAATAAAATAGGTAAGTTAATATTTTTCCATTTTAACTTGAAAGATGTCAATATATTTTTTTGTAAATAAAAATATAAATATTTTGTCTGATTGTGACGTAGAATCCATAAAAAAAATAAAAAAATCTTCGTCCAAACATTTTAAAATCTAAATTACTTAAAACAAGTAAAAGTGACATAACACCTATATCCACTGACGTCTTTAATTATGTAATTTTATACACTATTGTGTTGGATTCAGTTTTATAAGTTTTATACGCATTTAAAAAATACAAGTTATTTTCTTGATGTAACTGGTAACCCTATCATACCTAGCTAATAGAAAACTGCCTTTTAAAATAAATACAGGGTGTTACATATTGTTGTTAAAAATAGTTAAGGGCAGATTCTACATTAAAAGATAAAAATAATTATGTAAACATATATCAGCAATTTTTTTGTTCTTAAAATACAGGGTGTTAAAAACTGAAAAATTTCAAAAAAAAACCTATTTCAGTAAAAATTGTTGGGCGGACCCTTTTAAATAAATAATTAGAGTTGTGACCTAATTGCTAATAATAAATTATAAAACCTAATTTTTAAAAAGAAAGTTTCCGCAATGTTTCACAGCAATGCTTTCTTTATGGTCTAAAAATATGCAACTAGGTTGTTTTTTTTTAACTAAACCAGATACGACAAAAAAAAATCTGTATTTTTATTTGCTTAATATAAAGAAAACACAGTGGAGTACCGTTTTTTGTTATATATTTTTGCATTTCCCCTTAATGCCTATGATAAGATTTTTAAATTAAGGCAAACTTGGGTAACAGATATTTACATATTTAAAAAGAAAAACATTTTTACAAGTATAACGACCTGTATCATGAGAATTTGCAGACCCATGTTTATATAAACTTTCATATTTTCAATGGTTGAATTTGCCCTTTAATTTTCTTCACAACACGCAGTGACACCCTGTATAATCCACAATGTGTATTTATGACTTATCCTTGTCTTCTAAGAGTCACAAATGTTTCATTTCAAAAGTAAAACTCTCTTTGCAAACTTTAGACAAAAAAGTGACAATCTGATTGTCGAAAGAAAAGCAAAGGTATTTTAATAACTGGATTATGTTTTTGCCCTCCAGCCACTGTTTGTTGGAAAAGTTGAGAGTGTGTTAAGAGCTTTCGAGTAGGTTCTTTTGTGTGCGTTGCGTCGCTCTCCTTTTTCCTTCGACCATTTGCGAATTTATGAATCCCATTTCGGCTTTATTTGAGAACGAATTCGGCAACGGACAAAATGTGATTTACAAGTTTGACATTTTTATTATTCTCTATCTACCTATCCGCTAGTGGTGCGCTTTAAGGATCCTCGATAGAAATATTGTATAAAGGAAAAACTTTTTATGTGTTATTGAATTTGATGTGGAGTACTATAAAAGTGACGGTTTAGTGTTGATTAAAATGAAAAAATCTTTGTAAGAAAAGTTTCATAAATGGTTTTATTACTCCAATAAAGAAATCTTTTATTTTTTATGGTACAAAGTGGTATGTATGAATCTCCAACCGTTTTCAAGTAATAACTTAAAACTACTTTTAAAGCTACGACTTATACAGGGTAATCGGAAACGGTGGTAGCAAACTGCTAAGGTAGAGTCCTGTCAACAACAAAAAAAATCATGTGCACATGGGTCATAACATTATACGTTTTCAAGATACTTTTAAACTTTTTTAAAAACGTTAAAAATTTAAAGACACCCATTTTAGTAAATTTTGTTAAACTAGCGATATATAAACAATATTTAATTAGGTGTTTATTTTTTTTGTTACACAATTGTTGATAAAAAATTATAAAACTTCATTTTTTAAAAGAAAAATAAATCTTAAAGGTTTCTTTAAGGTTTAGGAATATACAGCCAAGGTGATTTTTATTTAACTTCTTTTAAACTAAACAAGATACACACTGTAAACTGTAAAGGACATAAAATGCTGTATTTTTATTTGCTTATTTAAAAAAATCACATAAACTCATATTAAAAAACAAAAATAAAATTAGCAACAAATATATTTTTGTATAAAACAAATATATTTTTATATAAACCTATGCAAATTTTCTGGGTCTTATCTACTATAAACAATACGGATTCCGCATTGGTACAATATAATGGATATCGCCAACGCCAAGCTTATGCACGGGCTGCACATATTAATTGCTGTGATTAATTGTTTAAAACGTCTATTGTTCCAGCCTTCAATACAGCTAATCATCTTCTAATTGGATTGTCAGCGAACGAGACAATCGAACTAGACAACTGCTAGTATTAAATTACTTATTGCCATCCGGGTAATTAATTAAATTGAGAATCATATTTAATGTTAAAATATCTGTACTTCCAATAATATTTTTTGTGTATGTATCTTGTGACCAAGAATAAATAAGCACTTAGTTTTAGTATTTGTATCATACAAATTAAGAAAATCATCAGTTGGCTTAACTCTTTAGTTTTTGAATCTTGTATTAAATTTATATTGCCTTTCAAGATGTACAAGAAACACCCTGTATATTATATTACCATTAAGTCGATTATTTAAGAAGCTTAAAAACATACCATATTTAAGAAGAATAGATATAGTTAGTTTATGGTCAAAAAGGTACCTTCCTTTTTATCAGAGTCGGTGTATTATAGGGTCGCGACATTCGGGCAGATTGCTTTGACGTGTGATGACGTCACATATCTCATTTTTCGACCAGGTTGTTCAGTGCCGGAGATATACAGTTTATTGTATTATTAGAACAACCGTTTACACAGTAGTTTTTAATTATTATTAGGTTGTAAATTCTTTTAATTGAAATAAAAACATTTGGAATTACATCTTTCAACAAATCTCACTACCAAAACAATGCAAAATGAAATGCGCAAATTCTAGACGCCACTGGATTGATCATCAGCTTTGATTTTACCCAGTCTTGCCCACTTTTCTCCGTGGAGTGCCCTTCCTTGCGTCCCCGACCTCCAGCCGCCTAAAAGTTGAGGATGTGTCGCAACCTATTCTCAGTATAAATATAAACTAACCTTGCCTTTTTATGATGTTCTTTTTTGACAACACTGTCACTTTATTTATTTATCTCAATGCTTCATGAAAATGTACCAATGGAAGAAAATGTTCTTTAATTTTTGAATACAAAATTTTTAAAATACAGCAATTATTTGGAAGCGAAAAGGGTGAATTGCGGAGGCATCATATCTCGGTGCTGGATTATGTGAAATCAAACAAGTTAAGTTCGATGGTTAGATAATAATTGTTTTCCCCAGGTATCGCTGGGAGGGTTTTAAAATATATTTTTTTAACACTTTTAAGTAAAAATGCGATTTTTAAAAAAATCGGCTTATTTGTTTAAATAAAATTATAAATATAAAAAAAACTCTCGTATATTATATAACAAAAATAGGTTTAAAAATTTTAAAAGAATTGGTGCAGTAGTTTTGAAGTTGTGATGACCACCGATTTTGAATACGCAAGATGTACAAAAAACGCTTTGTTCTGAGCACCAAAAAATGTAATGTAACATTTATAAGAGTTATGGATATAGAGTAGGTATTAAAACCGCTATATCCTCGTTAATTTTGCTCTAATCATTTGGTTAGTTTTGAAACTGTTCTCCACTCAAAAATAAAATCAAAAAATGCAAATAAAATACATACCCTACCTCTCTTTCCTCCCCTCTCCCACCCTCTTAATATGTCCATCTTTAATAGTTTAACAACCATCTAAATATTAAAAAAATATATTTATGTGTTCCAATGTATCCATAGCACCAAGGGTACTTCTGTAGCTACTCGGTTAGGAGAAAATATTTTTTCCGACCCTTTTCATTTTTTAAGTATTATTTTCACCATTAAAAATAACTGTTTTTCGAAATATTACATATAAAAAGTACAGGTATTGTTAATTCCATCCGTGGTCACACTATATAAAACCTATACGACGAAACTATTTTCAATTTGGGGAAATAAATGATGATTAAATTTAAAACATTTTCCTTCATTTCAGTTTCTTATATTTACTCAATTTCCCACTTTTATCGGTAAAAAAGAAAAAGTAAGTTTCTTTAAAAAACCATCATCTCCTTATAACCTGCCCAAAGTAACAAAGCCCTGAGGGATCGATTCTTTCACACTGCCGTCGTTTTGTAATACGTCTTGTATATTTATTAAAGTCACTCGTTGACAGAAGGTCTATAATGTGCAGATAAAAATGCGAAAATTTCACACTTGATAAGAAACATTTTGAAGGGAAACTTCGATAATATTTCATAAAGTTGCGAAGGAGGAAGTTTTAAACGCCTCGCAGTGGTGTTACCTCAATGTTATTTTCTCATTAGGGCAAATAAACAGGCATCATAAGTATAACAAAAAAGTTCTTTATTAACAAATTTATAGTTTTTAGTATATTTATTATTTTTTAAAGTAAAAATCTTTTTGAAAGCAGATAGCCTCTAACAGAGCTTCATTGCATATGTTTTAGATAAATAATAAACAAAAATATTGCTAAAACACGCGTTGCGTGCGGAACCAAAAACTCATCGGCCCCGACTATACTTGTAGCTAATACGCTTAAGTAAGGGCATTTCTACAATCCTTGGTTTATTATACTATTGCCGCCTTAGAAATATACCATATTTTATAAAAATTAAAACACTACAAATGTCAAGTGATATTTCGTAACATTAGAGACATTTTGCACCTCTTAAAATAACAGACGTTTTTTGGCCTCCTTATGGTTATCGTTATTAAACATAACGATTACGGCAGCGGTTTTAGACAAAGATTTTGCAGCCTCTTTTAAGAAATATATCTTGCATCTGCGCTTTCGACACATAACCCAATTTTTGCATGTGGTTCATCCATTTTAAAGTTAACGAAAAATCAGTATTTACTTTTAGATATAAATTTATATTTAAATATATGCAAACACCTCTGTTGATTTCGTTTTTTAAAGTAGATGCAAACAATTTTAACCTTTTAAATAATTAATATTAAAAATTCTACAATCCGGCAACCACGCAGTTTAACAATAACGATAACGATAACGATAAGCTCTTCGGTATTCATCCGTAATTAAAGGAGTCCGGTATGGTTAATAACGATAACGGATCATGTTTGCGTTACTGCGCAGTCTCAGAATAACGTTAACCGCAACGGAATTGCAAAATAAGGGATGCAAAATATCTCTATTGACATTTTTTTAAGCTAGGACTTTAACTATCTGTGCTTTAACCCTTAGGTTAGTATTGACTAGACATTGTTAAAGCGGCTCTAAACAACTTAAACGCAAATATCTCGAAAACGGTTTCTCAGAGCGTTTTTTACAAAGTATACCTTTTAAATAAAGCTGTATTTGGAGGGACTACCTTATTTTTGGCAAAAACTAATATTATATTAAAGCAATTGTATTTTTGTTGCAAATTTGTTTCATTATAAAAGTGAACCGCTACTAGAGCTCCTTAAGTACTATGCCCTAATCTTAGAGTTTCCTTACAATATCTTGTTAAGCCCAATAAATCCTTAAAGCGCGCCACTGAACTGGTAGATTAGAAGGGCATAAGGAAAGGTTTGAGGGAGGATGTTGGGCTCTTCGATAGCAAAAGTAAGCCTCGTATCGCGCCCTTACCTCAACTTGCTCGGTAGTTTATCAACTTGTGTCCTACGTGAGTTTTCGGAACCGGGTCGGATTTAACGTAAATCACGATTAGGGCCAACACCTTTGTATAATTAAATAGCTTGTCTTCTCTCGCCTTAATTAATTTACTTGATTTTCTGGTTGAACTGAACAAACTCGTCAGCAACTGTAAATTTTCATTTTAATTAATAGGTGATGGAAAGTGTGACGAGTTACAACTAGTTCTAAACCGACATACTTAAGTTAGTTTTCGGCCTTTCCTTGCTAATTATCTCACAAGAAAAGACGATACCTAAATCCCGTTACACATGAGACGTACTTATGCTTTACGCCCTACGCCTAACAAAAAGTTTTGCATTGCAAGTAATGTAACGTAACGCGTATGCGCCGCGCCTGCATGTGATAGGATACATTACTTTCAATTTCAATAATTAATTTCGATAATTTTTGTTACTCTTTCAAATTAACTGTTAAGTTTACAAATAATAAAACTCGATATCTACGGTTTTTTGATAAAAACTATTTACCTTCTATTTTAACATTCTGTATCTCCAAAGTTAAGACATTAGAACATATGTCCATATGAAGTTTTTTCTTCAAATGAGTCCAATAATCACCGCCTAAAATATTCTCATGTATTTGAGGAACACCCTGTATTGTATTTCTTTGTACCGTAGTCCGAATAATCACTTTTAAAATTATTCCTACAAAGACTATTTTAAGAGATCGTCAGTTAAATGCGGCGCTGCGGAATCCGCTAAAATTCCTGCGAAAAAGGATAAAGGGATAAATGAGGGCTAACCCATCGAAGCATATATGATCTATTGTTTTAGCCGGGAAGCACAGATGATGCCATTGTGTGATATTGTGCACTTAATCGCAGCTTTCTGATGCTGGCGACGTACCAATATAGGAATCTGGTGCGGTTGGAGCGGCATCAACGGCTTGCGGTGAGATAATGTGTTTTAATCTGCATGCGGCAACGGCAGCTGGTGGATACAATCTATGTGAGACGTAAATAGATTGTTTGGATTACGGAATATGTAAATTTTATTTTGATAGCGCCATTTTCGCAGCGATTTCCTACCAAATCTCTATTTTCTTTTCAAGGTTGTATGTATTTCAAAAACAATTAGCAAAACACTTTTTTGATAAGTAGGTATTTAACAAGTTTTAAAGTAAGTCTTTTTCATTGGCTATGGATAAGATGATCCTATTTTTCTGGCAATCCACGAAGGCTAAAAGCCTAAATACTAACGTACCGTGGGCGTCTTAAGCGAGGTAAGAGAGAGTCTGTTGACACGAGACTTAAATACTTGAAGATTTGGGGGAGAAGGAAAGACAATGGGCAAGAGAAGGAAGCCTTTCTGTAAGTGAAGGATCATTAGTAGGACGAATGGCTCTTCTTTAAATGGAATCAAGAATGCTTAGGGTTGTGGGGGCGCCATGCCCTAGATATGAGAACAATATTCCAAGGGAGGTCGGGTTTGAGACACATACAAAGTGTATAAATTAGAAGGGGAAAAATACTTTTTGGCTCGAAAGAGAAATCCAAGCTTTTTCAAAGCTGCCGTGGCTATAGATACAATGTGTTAATGCCAGTTAAGGTTACTTTCAAATGTGACGCCCACAAGATTGAAGGTGTCTTTGCTCTGTAAAGCTTGGCCTTTCATAAGTAGAGGATGAGTATTTAATGATTCTTTTCGCGACAAGGAACATAATTGTGTTTTAGAGGCATTAAAATGGACGAGATTTTTGGCGCTCCAGTCCAATATTAAATTAAGATCCTGCGAAAGAGATATCTGTATTGCTCTGCGTTTGATTTCGGAATCAGGTTTGGTGATGGGTTTAGGAACTTGAAAACTGGAGTAAAGGATATTATCGTCAGCGAGACTAAGAATGGAATTAGTTGTGGACGAGAGAAGGTCGTTAATGTGAAGAAGAAACAATGTTGGTGCCAGAACTGAGCCCTGAGGCACTCCAGCATTTACTTGGTGAAAACTTGAAGAATGGCCGTCCACAATAACTAATATACGTCGATCAGATAGATAACTTGAGTGCCAAGTACAGAGTTTAGTTGAAAGTTCGTAGGAAAGTTTAATAAGAAGTGCGGCATGCCAGACCTGATCAAAAGCTTTGGATATATCAAGAGCAACGATCTGGGACTCTCCTAGAAACTCAAGAGACTTATTTCATTATTGTGATACGACGGAAAGAAGATCTGTCGATTCTTATTAGGATCTATAACGTCAGATATTTCTACTTTGAAAGGAAATAAATGAAAGTGGTGTATTTTGTGCCAAATTTTAATAAATCTTAAAATGCGTAGCAGAGCGCTTTCGGTAAAACCACCATCAGTGCTACTTGTCAAAACCCAGGGGTCACAGACCTGGAGTGCATAAATCGGTCAACAAAAGTTTAAAAAACAGTAATTTACTTTACAAACAAACAAGTCACATATAAAAATTTCTGTTTAACACATATCCCTTAAAAGGAGTAATAAGTTTTTACTACATACAGTAATGGTAAAATTGTAAGGTATGTTTTAATACTAATTAGAACTTTTAATATGTGACATGTTTGTAATTTGATTCATTGTTTTTAAACTTTTGTTCACCGATTTATGCTCTCCATTGCTATGACTCCTGGTTTTTGACAAATAGCACTGATAATTGTTTTACCAAAAGCGCTCTGCTACGCTTTTTAACATTTATTAAAATTTTGCACGAAATACACCAGTTTTGTTCCTTCTTCCTATAATTTCACGTGCACATAGCCACACCCTTTACATTTATTATTTAACACCCTGTATATGGATCATCGTCAACATACTAAAATATAACTGTAAAACCCGAATGAAATATTCTAAACGATGTCCTAAGTCAATTAACTTTACTCGAGCATTTAGTTGGTGTTCACGACGAAACATGACCGGAATGTTTCTTGAAAACTATCCGAAGAGACTAGACTAATTTCAAAAGAAAAAACCGGCAAGCGCATTGCCCCAAGGGAGTGCGATTCGTGATGCTGCAAGAAAAGGATTAAAAATTTGGCCCACGTATCCAATTGGCCAATGATTCGATGCAGAAAATGCGAACAAGCATGGAATGTTTAACTAACTCCCCGGCGAACGGTGCACGATTTTTAATAAATTGAGTTGGTGCATTAAATTCACATTTTATTGCGGTTTATTTTTAATAAGGGTCGTTTATTTTCAAGTTGGCAGCACTGACAACAACCGGTCGTTCTAATAATGATGCGCATTGCGCTATTTATAAGAAAATGCTTTCGAAATAAGCAATAGATAGAGAAAGTTTATTGATTAATAGATTAACTTAAGTCTACAAATAGAGGTGGTGACATTGCACCAAATAATTTTATTATGTTGGGTCTACTTAAAGAGATTTTGATCTAGATCTGATTTTTATATTTGCGAACTTTTCGTTGTTTTTGTTTAATCAATACATATTTTTTTTATTATCATTATCGCTAAAATGTTATCTATCTCTTTGTTTTATGGCTCTGATACTAAGTCAACTCGCCAGTTCTCCTGTTCCGGTCATATAAGCTATTGCTTATAAGCTTTCCCGGCTTTCTCCGTGGAAAATCTGGATAATCAAGCTTGAAACTTCCAGACTTTCCTAGCATATGAATAAGAAACACTTCCAACAATTAACAACAGCGATGAACTTCTGAACATGCATAAATTGTGACTGTCAAGCCAAGGGCTGCTATTAGTATCGCGCATAACCGTCTCTTTCACCACTGACGCTTTTCCGCAAGTTATGCGCACCTCCTCGACCATACGAAGACACCATGTGTTCAACACCAAAACGTAAAAACCTCAGGCTTTAGAAATCTTCACTCACAGCGCTTAGCCCCAGAAGAAAGAAGTCCCAATTTAGCGTGAATCTTTTCTCGATCCCCAAGGGTACAGCAACGCTCGTACGACGCCTTCAGCCGCCTACCCAGGAAGTCTATGTAGACTTTTACGTAAACGTGAACCGCACTACTCGAAGACCGCGGAAAGAGTGCGCTAAATTGTAAAAATATTTTTAGCTCTATGCAGAGTATCTGCACTGAATCGCTCAAAAGCTGAGGATGTGTCGCAACCTTATAAATATAAACTAACCTTGGGCGTGCACTCGTTTTTTAAATATTTGGGTAACAAATGTTTAACAAATTTTGAGTTTGTCAGTAAAAAATGCCACGTCAGTTTTAAAATTAAAAGACTTAAGTAGTCTGCAGAATATAAAAGGGGATAAATAGTTACTTAAAGTTTTTATTTATTCTAATTTGATAAAAGAAGATGTCCATACAAAATGGTTTATTTAAGGTTGTAGTTCTTCAGGCTTGATACATATCCGGGAAATTTAAGGAATTTTCCAGAATACCCTGAAACTGATTAAATGATCAAATTAAGCGTAAGTAATAAGGGGGCTTGCAAATTTGAAATGCGGATTTTAAAAAACGCTTTATTAAAATTATGTTGCATCGCTTTTTTTTTATCGGGCAATTTGTAATACCATATCAGAAAAAAATCAACTTTTTGGCCGCAAACAATTATTTGAGCCATTTTTTATTATTTTTTATAAACCGAAGCGCTGCTCGTCTTACCCATCGATACTAGCAAGTGATTATCGGAAGAGGTTAAGTCTGGTGAGTAAGCTGCATAAGGTATATCTTCCTAGCTAATTACATCCAATGTGTCGCGAATCGATTTTGCTCTGTGTAATAGGGCATTTGTCATCGAGAAAAATGACTTTATGTTGCGTTTTCTGGTATATTTTGGCCTTTTTTAAGCACCGAACAGTTTAAATTCGTTAGCTGTCATTGATAACGTTTGGTATTAAACGTTTCCCGAAGTTTTAATAGAATATAATTGGACCTAGCCCCAACAAAATTAAAGCAATTGCATTTTGACTAGGCGTTTCGGTCTTACGGTTGATGCGCATGGTGCTTTGGGTCTAACCTTGATACGTTCTCCGTAGCAACACGAAAAAACATAAAATGAAAATTAACTTGTATTATTGAATTATCAGCGATATCGGTTGAAATGATGAAAGTGGAAGATGCGTGTGTCCCCTTGCGTTTCAGGTGAATTCGTTCTCTGTTTAACCTTTACTGACTAGTATTTAGACCGTCTTCTTTTGACGCATTGCCGATGAACGAAACCGTTCAGCTCATGCTGTATAGTACAGCAGTATGATATAAGCACATTAAGATTTAATTCCTACAAACATAAATCCAATATTAAAATATATAATC
Organism: Listronotus bonariensis; assembly: GCA_014170235.1. Lineage (NCBI taxonomy): Eukaryota > Metazoa > Arthropoda > Insecta > Coleoptera > Curculionidae > Listronotus > Listronotus bonariensis. Next base: position 64,610 of record JACEGR010004192.1, read on the forward strand.
TGATTATGTACAAGAGTTTTAGCCCAGCAACATAAGGCACCTGGTTTTCAACAACAGCAATAATAATAGAACTTTAATTAGAACAACGAACGCTCTTTGAACGACCGGTTAGTGTCTGCCAGGGTGTTGCGGCGAATGCCTGCAATTGTCTAGCTTATGTAAATGTTAACGCTACATACCCAAGGCCAGACATGTAATAATAATAAACAGAGAGAGAGGAACCGTTTGTTTATACTAATTATCGCTGCATACGTAATCGCGGTCTTGATTTGAATAAAAAGCGGAGCGTGACGCATGCATATCAAGAGGAATGTTTTGTTTAATTTATTTTATCTGGTTTTGTTACTTTTTGTGTATTTTCTTTGGTTCTTTTCGATGTTGAAGCGGTGGTCAAAGTATGTTAATGTTTAGAGATTTGTGGCAGTTAAAAGCAAGAATTTTAAAGTCAATATTTAATAGGAATAAATAATTATAGAACAGTTATGCTTTTAGGTTCAGTTTGGCGTGTGTCCGGGAAAATACGTTTTTTTTTTCATATTGGCTTTTGCTTTTAAGATGTTGTTTCACAAAGAGCTCCAATACAAACTAAATATTTTTCAGATGTATCTAACTAGAACCAAAATATCAAATATGTTCCAATTTTATTTTATTGCGATGAAATATGGATTAAAACTTTTGTTGCTAATAATAAAAGTGTTGTTACTAAGAGTGGCAACACTTTTTTGTCATAAGTTTCGGCAAACGTTGAATATTTAATAGGAAGAAAGATGTATCTTTAATCGAAATACGCAGGGTACATATAGTAATAGAGTGGCTTAAAATGCTTAAAATTAGACACAATTATGGTTGTATACTAGTTTAATTTGTTTTCAATAGCTAGACGTTTGTAAAAAAAGGTTCTTAATAATACATGACGTAAAAAAAGAAAAAAAAACAATAATAAATAATATCACAGCTAGTCCTGTAGCTGCAGCTGTAAATTATTTACGATACTTCCCTTAATAGTAATTTAAAGAGTTTTACTTGGTATTAAATCTTATTAAAAAAATTAAGGTGTACCTGATAATTCAATAATTATTAGAGACATTTTACACCTCTTATTTTGCAGTTCCGTTGTGGTTAACGTTATTCAGAGACTGCGCAGTAACGCAAATATTATCCGTTATCGTTATTAACTATACCGGACTCCTTTATTAATTACGGATGAATACCGAAGAGCTTATCGTTATCGTTGTCGTTATTTTTAAGCTGCGTGGTTGCCGAATTGTAGAATTTTTAATATCAATTATTTAAGAAGGTTGAAATTTTAATACCGTTTTAATTAAAATATCATTGATACATAGCGAATAATTGGGGAAAAATCCATAGCAGTAAGAAAAATAAAATAGTGCAAAGAAATTAAAACGGACTTGCCTTTTGAAGGATGTTTTAAATCAGTAATTGATTTACATGTTAAGCCGCGTCCACATTAGTAAATAAATGTGTTGTATGTTGAATCTAGAATTCGGCGCAAATATTTGCGGCGCAAATTTCACGTTCTACCCACGTTCAATTTTACGTTGTGTGTCATGCGTTCGTGCTCAAAACGTGTGTGATCGTATGCGTTGCATACTATTTTGTTATTCTGGATTTGTTTATATTTTTTCGCCAAGTATTTTATATTTTGTAAAAGATAAATTTAAATAAAGAGGATGTTCTTCTTCTGATACAAGAATATCAAAAACAAAGACTTTTATGGGATCCAAGCGATAAGTGGCATTTTCATAGAAACAAAAGAATAATGCTTGGGAAGAAATCGCAAAATGTGTTATACGTATTATTTCGAATGAAAATTCAGTTTTTATTAAAGTTTTCGCCTTACAGATGTTGTTTTTGAAAGATAATAAATTTTAAAAAAATAAAAATTCAGTTTTACTACCACATTACCTTTACATAATCTTTTAGAACGTCAATTAAAGCACTGCATACTTCTGGAACTATCAATGATATGCTTTGTTTGTATATTTTAAAAAGATATTGAAGGCTTGTATATGAATCTCCAGTAGCCATAAAACGTAATGTGACAGCTAACCTTTCCTTCACGGATATGGCTTCTCTAAGCTTGGTGTCCTTTTTGATAATTTTTGGTCCAATCTTATTTATTAAAATCTCAGTCATTTGTAGACATACGCAAAAAAAAAATGGAAATGCCCAGTACTTTCATCCAAGGATAGTTGATATAATAACTTTACGCCATCAAATTGTTTTTTTATTTTGATACAAATGTTATAATCTCTTTTTCTATTTTCTCCTCCATTTTTCTTTTTTTTTTTTTTTTTGATAAGATTTTGCACGACGATAATAGTAGCGCATTTTCTTTTATCATTAACATTGCATCAGACATAGTCACAGAATGGTGGGTTTAGAACAAATTAGAAAGATGGATATCAGTTAACTTCTATAATTTCTAAACAGCAAGTCATAATAACATTTGTCAAAATCATTGCGTTAACGTAAATACGTCCACACTAAAACAATATTGCGGCGCAAATCTCTTTGATGTTGAAAAAAAACCGACAACCGACGGATCGCGTGCGTTGAATGTCGCGAAAATTTTTGCGTGTGTTTCTATGCGGCGAACTCGTCCACACTTGCAAAAATTTTAAACGCACATACAAATTTGTGCCGCATGGCGCACACAACGTAAATTTTTACTAGTGTGGACGCGGCTTTGATGTTGAAAAAATGCGTGCGTTGAATGTCGCGAAAATTTTTGCGTGTGTTTCTATGCGGCGAACTCGTCCACACTTGCAAAATTTTAAACGCACATACAAATTTGTGCTGCATGGCGCACACAACGTAAATTTTTACTAGTGTGGACGCGGCTTTACATCTGGCACATTTGCTTTTTATTCTACTACCAAACCTAACCTTATTTTTTGTGATTTGTTTATACTGTATTGTTACATCTACTTTGAAAACAAAATATCAATATACAACTTATGGAGAAAAAGTAAGTACTGATTTTTCGTAAACTTTAAAATCGGTGAACCACAGGCAAAAAATAAGGTTATGTGTCGAAAGCGCAGATGCAAAATAAATTACTTAAAAGAGGCTGCAAAATCTCTGTCTTAAACTGCTGCCGTAATCGTTATGTTTAATATCGATAACAATTAGAGGCCAAAAAACGTCTGTTATTTTAAGAGGTGCAAAATGTCTTTATTACTTAAAAACCGAGGGGTATACCACTAAGGAATTGTGGTGTATACTTAAGCAGATGAAATTAAATGGAAATATGTATGTCAAAATATGTCAAATTGGGAAAAGTAAAGTGAAGTTGTAATGGAATTGTGTGGAATTGTATGGAATTGTGTATTATTATTGTGGAATTGTTGTGGAACTGTGGTGTAATTGTGTTTAATTATAGGTAATTGCAACCTTAATTTTACTTCGTTTTTTTGCATTTCTTTAGCCGCTCAATTTTTTCTTTGTGACAAAAAAGGCGAAAAAGAGTCTTTTGATCCGCCACTTTATTCATCTATTTCTAAAATTTAAGTGACATTGACATGCAAGTTTGAGGAATTGTTATGAAATTTTGTACAATTATGGTATATTTATATGAAAAGAAAAAGTGGAATTGTGGTGTACACATTTTCGTTAGTGGTTTACCCCTTGTAAAAAACCTGATCTTATATTGGAGCTCTTTAAGAGCCAATATTTCTTAAAAGGAAGTCTATACAAAAAAAAGTTAATACGAACCTGTAGATTTTTTTCAACATTTTTTTCTAGACACCTTCCATTATAAGAAAAGACTCCAGCTTTAAACAAACTAACAAGTAATTTCCAAAAGAAGTTCTTTAACAACTTGAATTCTAATAATAATTATGTTCTAACCAAAGCAAATCTGTAAATCTATAATATAACTTGGTTATCGTTAATGATTAAAGAAGATAAAATAAGCGATACAACCTAAAATGCATGCAATAAAGATACCATAAATAATGTAATTAAGTTAATATTTCCTCTAGAAAGTAGGAAATGTGTTGTGTGTTACCAAGGTAATAGAATTATACACTGCTGACCTCATCGTAATCAATCCGAACGGTCAGAAAGGATAATGTATACGGGAGATAAACCACGAAGTAGAGAAAACAAACGGCATTGTGCAGATTCTTATATGGAATTGAATTGCGAGAGAGCGACGCGTCTCGGCCAGTTAACGAAATCTCTGCACAACTGTCGCCATTGTGCCGCCCTAAGTGGATTTCGAGATTGATTTATCAAATACAAAAAGTTATTGGTTTCTTGATTGTGTTTTCGGTTTATTTCGCACTTCTGGACAGTGTTGATGTTTGATAACCGAAGACCAGAACTAACTGCGGAAGAAAAAGGCAAAATATTAACGCATAATATTTTAATTTCTATTTGATAATGTTTTGTTGCAAAGGGACATCACACCAATTTACAAAAAAAAGAGTGTCGGATAAAGAGGTGTAATAAATGGTTTTTGATAAACTCTTACTGTCTAAACAGGCCACAATGCTTTCCTGACCTAAAAACCGAAAAAAATCCCCAATGTTAACGTTTTTTGCAACGTGTGCAAGTGCTAAACTGATCACCTATTCTCCAATCTCGAATACCTTGTGTCGCATGCGAGATCCATATAATCTCGCTTAACAATCATGATTTTTAACCGATATTACTTTTACACAGCGAAAAACATGTATTTTTAAAAAAACCTAATAATAAAAACTAAGTGAAAAACATGGTAGTCATTTACATGCGAGAAATACTTGTTGCTTGAGCATACATCATCAGCGTTTAGTCTTCTGATAATCACTTATAAAAACCGTCAAAAATTTTGAGTTTTTTTTAAGAATAAGACCCTATAGGTCAATTCCAACCACAAGTTCGTGTACAGGAGGCAAATTATGTTCTTATTTAGTTTTTATACAATGCGTCCGCTAAAGTACATATGGATAAATTTTATATTATTAATTTAAAAAGGTAATTCTCTATTAAGAGTTCTGGTTAGTCCAAAACCTTAAATGCAATCATTAGATATTTAATTAAATTAGTGATTTACGAAGTTTCCTAAAATTTATAAATTTTGCTTGAGAGGAAAGTACCTTTTGAATATACAAATCTATTTTTAAAAAAATTAGATTTAATTTTTGTTTTCTGCCTTGTTATCACAGTTTGTGTGACTTTTTGTTATTTTGACAGTTCTTAAGCTTCCTTTACTTATTACATTTCGACATAAGCATACACTAATGTACAGGGTTTTCATTTATATTTTGCAACCCACTTTTAACTATAACCAAGAAGGATAAAAAAAAACGTCCTGTATAAAAGTTTTATACTTTTTTATCTATTATCTTTTGAGCATAAAAAAGAAACAAATGATCATTTAAAACTCAAGAAAAATAAAGAGAAAAGGCTTTTTTAAATGGAACACCCTGTATAATATGTCTCCTTTAAAACGGTCTTTTGAAAAGCCTTACAAAAACACCACAATTAATATATCCATCTTTAATAGTTTCGGAAATATGGCCATTTAAATTAAGATATAATTTCCATTAAGTACATCTCTTTCTCTCTCTCTCTCTATTTTTTTCTTGGTTTTGATCCCTTCAGGTCCAATCCACCACTCTCCCCCTTCCGGACTATGCTTTCCAGGGCTTCGTTGATGGAAAATCTGGATAATCGAGCTCGTAGCTCCCAGAAATTCCAAAAAGAAAACAAAATAATTTAACAATCGATGCAATGCATAAATTGCCGGCTGTCAAACCAAGATCTGCTACTGGTGTTACGTATAACCTTCACTTTCACTACTGACAGTTCCCATGGCACGCCCATCTATTTCCCGCCATTTGAGAAATACTTAGTATTCACCACCAAACAGGATACCATCAGCTTATAGGAATCTTCGCTCACAGCGCTTAGATCCAGAAGAAAGAATATTTATTTTTTAAGATGCCTGGTACAAAAAAAAAATAAAGTAATATCAAACAGTTGCATTTTAAGTTTAAGAACCTGCAGAACTTTTTATAAAGAACAACGTTTTTCGTAAAATTAATACTTAAAAGTTTCCTATATGTAGACAACTTTGGCGGACACACTGTATACGAGTGTACGACTTTAGAGTTGGTCGGGACGCAAGAAATAATTATGTTGCTTATTGTAAAAAAAAATCATACTGATAGACAATACTTATGATGGTGCGTCTATTATCTAAATGCCAATTAAAACTCTAAAGCATTTTCAAAAGTAAAATATAAAATTAGTAATTATACGTCATATTAGAACAAATGCCACATATTGGGTTTAGATTATTAATAACGTGCATGTCGGCAAACGGGAAATTAGTATTTATTTCATGATATGCCATTCGCAGACAAAAAGGTGGTTGAAAGTTGTATTCTGTTAATTATTTTGCGATTGTGTTATGCTGCTTGGTTAAAATTTTGTTTTTTATATGATTATACTTAAATGTATTTGTTTAAAATTAATTTAGGGGCTGTAAATTTTAATAAGTAAATTAGGTTTATTTTGTTTTTGTGTTCATAAAAGAGGAGCTTATTTTTACAAGACTAAAATATTTGTATAAACAGTACTTTGTAGGCCTGATAAAAGTATGTTAAACAGGGACTTGTGCAAAAGAATATAAGTTTTATATATATATATATATATATATATATATATATATATATATATATATATATATATATATATATATATATATATATATATATATATATATATATATATATATATATATCTGTGGGCATATGGCTCATCAATGACTATCAAAATTAATAAATAAAAAATACCCTGTAAGAATTCCGCTACTATGGTTGGTTGTTTAAAAATTACGGAGTCTCCAAAGAAAATGGAATACCCCGGGCCCGACCAAGACGGTGACACGTGTTTCGTCTTCGTTAAGACTTGTCAAACCGCTTCAGGTCGCTAGACGCCTTGATGAAGCCCCGACTGACTGTAAATATTCTTTCCGTCGTTCAGAACTAATAAATACAGACAGCGGTGCCATCCCACCAAGAAATTTAAAAACAACCAGCCATAGCATCGAGAGGTTAAAGGTGGTAGCTAAAAAGTGCGCCATCTAGTTATATATGGCGAAAGTAAAAAAATGCAACATACTGTTATGCCAACAATGGCGTTACAGTCATTAATGAGCTATATGCCCAAAGAACTTTACCTTTTATTAATGTATTTATATCAAGGCTCAAGAACCATTCACTTTTATATATATATACACAGTGTGTCCAAGATAAGGAGCCTAAGCATGGGAATTTCAGTACCTATTGGAGATACAGCTTAGGTTAAATTAGGAAAAAGTTATGTTTTTAAAAGCTTATTTACATGCCGGTTAAAAACAAATTTTCATGGCCTGCTGAGATATTTGGCAAAAACAAAAATTTGACTATATCGTCCCGTGTCAACAAACTTCGTCTTACCTCGCTTAAGACACCCACGGTACGTTAGTATTGAGGCTTTTAGCCTTCGTGGTTTGTCCAAAGATAAAAAAAAACGATTTTATTTTTTTCTGACTCTATTTGAAGAGATATAAAAAAACTAACAACATTTTTCATCGGCACTTTTAGCTACTACATGATGGTATTTTTAGATTTTATACCCGACGTTTCGTTTTTCAAGAAACCATCATCAACTTTATTTTTTATATAGCTCGAAAAAAATTACACCCTGTATCTAAACCCATTTTTTATTAAAAATTCAACGATGTATCACATGTCATATTTTAATTTTTAGTTTTAAAAAAATTGCATTTTTTCTATTTTTTTAAAGTTATTTTGAAGTAGGCCTAGCAAACAAATGCTTGAAAGATGATAATACCTGTTACCGTATTTGTAACCTAATTTAATATCATTATAAAATAGTATTTGTCATTATTACCCTGTTTGTCGAGTTGTTGTTTTGAGAGCAATTGTTCTTATTTTTACTGTTGTCTTTATTATTGTTTATGGGTAAATAGTTATTATCTATTGTGTTATTATCGTCGAATATGCCGGGTGGCAATATAGCCATAAAGAAAAGTTTAACATGCCAACGTGTTACATTTTTGTGCCACAAAAATACTGTAATATATATATATAAATATATATATATATATATATATATATATATATATATATATATATATATATATATATATATATATATATATATATATATATATATATATATATATAACTTGCCATATAAACTTTGTTTAAATGGAACGTCCCGTTTTTAATTGAATGGCGTAACAAAGTGGTTCATGTTTTCCAAAATAATCAAAGCAATATGATCCATATAAAATATGTATGTATTATAACAATTTTTGTTTGTTTTTACATATTATAACAATATTATTATTCTAGGAGTTAATTAAAACCCATATTTTGAGTTGTGAATAAATAAGTTGAATGACAGCGGGGCGGAAATTAGTATTTATTTGTGTTATGCTCATGGCAGACTGGATTGTCCGTTGGGAGTTATTGTTTGTAAATTGTGTTAAATATTTTTTGATATTGTATAATGATGCCGCTGCGTGGAAATTTGATTTGTATGACAAAGTGAAACATATTTGGACATTTTACATCCCATATTTGTAGTGGATCCCTTAATTAAATTACATTGTTCGTGTATATTTGCGTTTACATTGTTTTGAAAGTTTTCAAATATTTAAATAAATTGGTTTAATTATGGCCTTAATTTAATTTTTAATTAGGTTTAATATTTTGTTAAGTTCGGTGTTGATTTATTTTCTTTTCGTTTACCACATTTTCCGCTATTTATCCATCCTTAGTTTTGATAAAAATTATTTGGGTCTTGTAAGCGAGATATTTCTATAAGTATTACAATGGTAATCTGACAAGGAAACAATTCCAGGTTGATGATGTTAAAGCAATGTAATTTTGTGACAGCCACGTCAAAAAAATTGCAGATATAAAAGCCGCGTCCCCACTTGGTACTCAACATGTTTCCAAGTAAGGACACGCCTTAAGGAATGCGAGTTCCTATCGACCAGGAGACACTTTTCTATTTGGATTTTAATGTCCCAGTTTTTTTGGGGCACGATGGTACATCAAAAAATAAGGGAAACGTATTTTTATCGGCCAGTTAACACTTTAAGATGTAAAATTCACCCCTGAAATCCACCCTTAAAAAATTAAGGGTACATTTTTGCATTTCACCCCTTAAAAGTTTTTATTGGTCAATTAAAAAATACGTGTCTCTAATTTTTAATTTACAGGGCGTTATTTTGGGCTATCTTAGTTATAACTGTAGTTAATAAAAATCCGTTGTAGATGGTTTGGGCTCGATTTTGGAGAAACTTAAGTTGGCGTAGTCAGAATTTTAATAAAATTATTTATCTTTAGATACGAGGGAAAATTAAAAAATTGTCGTTTTTGATTTTACCCTCTAAATCCTTTAATATTAGAAATGGCAAAAAACCATAAAGAAATTTTTTGTGCGACTTTTTACGTTAAATCTACAAAAATTATTCGATTTTTATACAGGGTTGCGTCAAAAAGTTACGATACCAACTTGAGGTTTTTTTATGGAACACCCTGTATATTTTTTACTAATTAAAAGTCCTTGTCACTACAATAAAAATATTTATACCATAGTATGATTATCTCTCATAGTTTTTTAAATATTTAAATTATTAATTAATAAGAGAGAAATATACAGGGTGTGGCATCGTAACTGTTTGATGCAACCCTGTATAAAAAATTAAATTCTTTCTATAGATTCTACGTAAAAAGTTCCACAAAAATTGTCTTTATGGTTTTTAACTATTTATTATATTAAAGGATATAAAGGGTAAAATCAAAAACGAGATTTTTATTTTCCCTTGTATCTCTTAGATAAATAATTTTATTAAAATTCTGACTACGCTGTTTTAAGTTTCTCTAAAATCAAGCCTATAACACCTTCCTCGGTTTTCTAATAACTCCAGTAATAACCGAGATAGTCCATAAAAACGCCTAATTTTGCCCACCCTGTACTACATCATATTGAAGTTTTATTAAAATCGGCTATAAAAGAACGATCAAAGTATCAAGTTCGTGGCCTGTCCAGTTGGACCGTGTAGGAATGCATACGTGCAGAACCACGTGTTTCTCTGTTGGAAACCGTGAGTGGAGAAATTATACTGGACATTTCAATGACCCACAGCTAGGGATATAAAAAAAACACTTTTCAAATGACCAAAGTGTTTCAGAATAAGATGTCAATCCTTGGGTGATTTTAAAAACCAAAAGTTTAAATGAACCTATGTCCTAAGTGGCTTAACTTTTACGATACAAGGTGGTAAAGTTATAAAAAAGGGATTTTTACCTTTTTCTAACCCTAATTTAGATTTTTTTTTGTAGAAAACCTGTATATAATTAATTTTAACATGTTACGCTAGATTATTGGGTTTATTAATAAGTACCTGTAGTAATAAGTTTTTTTTTAACAAAAAATTCAATTATTCGAGAACAATAAATACGTTTAATTTAAATTTTCGTTCACAATGGTTCGCTCCCTAATTTGCAGGATTTTATACTGGACAATGAACGCTTCATTTTCCATGTGACGCGAGTTACACGTGCATATTTTATGAGGAGATATGTATGAAAAAACAGTTTCATGTCCATGTGGAAATCTGTTTGCCAGATTATAATCTACTATATTTCTAATTAAACGAGTAAACAAAAATGTTATTTGTTTTATAAATAAATTATGTGAATGAAATTAGGTTCAGATTTGCGTTTGAAATTTATTTTTTATTATACTGGAGTACGCGAATTCTGGTGGAATTAAAGTATTGCAAATGGCTTTTTACGGTAAAGTATGTTACTAAGGTATTTACACAATACACACCTTTTGCAAACTAACACTTAAACTTGGGTTTTAAAAAAATGTATTCTAAATTAAAAGTTTCGCTATAATATTGCAAAAAAAACGCAAAAAAATAGTTTGAAGTATAACCATAAAAATGCCTAATTTTTATAATATCTACTAGAGTATGCTTACTGCTTATAGCAGCTTTGATATACCTAATTGATATTTAAAACTTTTTGCATTTGGATTTTATTTAAAAAATCATACTTTTTATGTTGTTTTATTTAAAAGATAATTAAAAATCAGACTGTCGATTTAAAAACTACAGAATTATTACGATTTGATATTTTTATTTATTTTGCAAAAATAAAAATAAAAAAATTAAGAAGTGTAAATTGATAATTTGACACCCAGTTCTTAAGTTTTTGTATTTTTGTGCCTAAAATTTTCGAAAAATTTTACATACAGACTTAAATTTTAGCTTTTAACCATAAGGCGGTTTAGAAGAGAAATACATATTTGACAAATGTGAAAAATAAACACGTATAAAATTTAGGATATACAGGGTGGGCCAAACAGAAAGGTCCAAAATTTAAGAAATTGTTATTAAGGACTAATAATGACTAATTTGGAAAAAAATAGGTAAACTACCTACATATGTATAGTTATAAAGATGCCAAAATGCATGTTAAGAATCCATGTTTAACACGAAATAAAGTGGTTTTATTTTTTTCTCGAAAATAAAGCAAGATACGAACAAATATCAAGGGACAAAAAATTTATATTTGAAACTAATATCAGTGGCGCACATTTTTATCAATAATATCAGTGAGATAGCCCCTAGCGCCGCCGCTGGAATTTATAATTATCATCTAGTTAGTGCTAACATAGCCTTTTATCATATTGAACAATACTATCAAATTTTAAAAAAATATACCAACGACTCTTTGAGATATTGAAGATATGTTCCATACTGGTTCATTTATTCGATGGTAATTGGTTGGGTACACGCCTCAATCTAGGAAAAAATGGGACCTCTTCGAGCCTGGTCAGCTCGCTATATCTCGGGACCTGGACCAATGAGGTCCTATTTTTTCCTAGATTGAGGCGAATACCTAACCAATTACCATTGAGTCTTTGAAATATTATTAAAAAAAACAATTATTTTTTAAAAGTTTAACACTCTGTATCTCCGTAACTGAAAATAATTTACCTACTTTTTCACCATTAGTCATTATTTGTCCTACATAACATTTTTTTAAATTTTGGATATCTCTCTTTAGTCCACCCAGGATGTTTTTCCAAACTTTCTAACCACAATATTTGTATCTAAGTGGTGATTTATTTAGAGGTACTTTTTCTAGTAGGTATTTTTCGATAGATGAGAGGGTCCACATTTCAAGCTGTCATGGTATTTGTGTTCAGTATTGTTTGACAATTTATCCTGGAAAGACTTAGCCCGCGGCACAACGTCTAAAACTTGTTCAACTCTATTATAAAAATCACCATTTTCCGAGAAATGTGTTTCGTGCACTTCGGGCAACTTATAGTGAACGCATGTTTGGCGTACTAAGCAGACTATTGGCAGTACCATCACAAAAATTTAAACTCCAATTTCCATTATTGGTTAATTCTTGACCAAATGAGCCACATCCAGCACGTAGTGCAGAAAATATAGCGGCAGTAGCTGCGAATGTACGTGATGATTCTAACGAATTGATTTGGCGCTCGGAAACTGGAGCTTAAGAACAGACTATGTTAGGCGCAGTTAAGGCCAACATTTGAAAGCTATAATCTTTAAAAAATAAATGTAAAATATGGTTCTTCCGTATGATAATAAATATTACTTAATAAAGAAAGGTATTTTTAATATTTATTTTTTTACCTCGTAGTACCTCGTAATGAACCTCTTATTTATACTACAAAAAATAAAAATGTTCGTAAAAATTCTTGCCTATAACTATCAATTTAATATAGTTATACTAAACAGTAAACATTACCCTCGTATATTTTTACCTATTATCTTTTTTCAAAGAACAATCCAACTGGGGTCCATGAAAACGTAACATTTGGAAATTTAGCTCATGTCATATCGCTTTTGCTCTCTAATGATCACGATTCCGCACCGGACAATGAACACTTCATTTCCCATGTGACGCTGGTTACACGTAAATATTTTATGAGGATATGTGTCTGTGTGTATATGAAAAAACCTGTTTCGGCGGACATATGGGAATCACTTTTCCAGATTATAATCTAGTTTGTTTTGTAACCGTATTGGTTAAACAAAAATCGCGCGTTTTTTTGATAAAATAAGCTTGATTGAGTGACAATGAAAATTAAATTTGTTTTTAACTGTATTGGGTTTTAATATGATTTACTGTTTATGTATGTTTTTTGACGTATATTGACGGAATTAAAATCTCGTACACCTAATTTCCAGTGTGATGTTGGCTTTTGCGTACCTGGATCACCTGGAAATATACCCTACGAATATACCTTACTTGACAAATTGTTATCTGTCACACATTTCAAAATTATATTATTTTACTTTTTTTAATTTTGGAAAATGAATGAACTAATAAAGGCGAGAGTAATTATTATTCTACTCGAAGAAGGTGTTTCTCTGCAAAGATTAGCTCAGCAAGTTGGGAGACCAAGGAGCACTATTCAAAGCCTCAGAACTAAATGGGAAATTACAGGATCATTGGAAAGAAGGGCTGAAAGTGGTAGAAGAAAAATTTTAAACGAAAATCAAGATAATGATCTGATGGAATTTTTGCAAAACAGTCCATTTCAGACAGCTGTAGAAGCACACAACCAAATTAATTTTCCTGGGACAGTAAGAACGGCAAGAAATCGTATTAGGAAAAATTCGGAATTGAGAAGCAGTGTAGCTGCTAAAAAGCCATTTTTGACCGATATGAATAAAAAGCAAATAATGGAGTTTGCACTGGAATATTTACCGCAAGGTATGGAATTGGGAAAGGGGAGTATAAAACTCAAACCAGAAGAAATTTTAGAACCCTTCGAAATCATCTACTTTTGAACTAATCTAGGATGGGTTAGTCGTCATATTTTTGCCTTAGGAATTTGTGGTATCATTTTTTCCAAACTTTTTACAGACCCTGTAAATTAGGCTTTTTACGTATTTTCTTTTATAAGTTTTAATAAATATATAATGTGTTTTTTTTTATATTACATAAAGAAATTTTACCTAAAAATAAATTTTAATGATTTTATGCTTCAGACCTAAAGTGTTTTCTTGAATTCATATTTTAAGGTTTTTTTTCCGTAACAGTGTGTTAATATCTAATACTTTTCCGATTTTAATGACATTTCTTTGCACACTATAGAATTTAAAAACCACCCAGTTAGATACATAGGTAAAGTTACTAATTATTTTTAGTAAAGGCTTTTAATTATATTAAAACTAAATATAACTGTGCGTTAAGATATAATTTATTTGTAAATTTTAGGGGTACAATTATAAAATTACTTTATATAAAAAATATGTCGAGGACATATTTCACTCAACTCCCAGTCGAAAGCACGAACTAGGCCGTTAATAAAATCTTTATTTGCGCCAGTTATTTTACACAAAAACAATTGATTTACGATACAACAGATCAAAACTTTCTTATTGTTTTCCTTATTGCACTTGGGGCTTTATCTGGAAAAGTTTTCCTTCCCGAACTGCGTCATGTTGCGATCTCTGACGGTAATCAAAGGTGCACATCGGACACTTTTCCAGACTAGACGCAGGGGACAAATTTTTCAATCATGGCAAATATGAAGCGACGGAAAAGTGAAAATAAGAGAAAAATTGCCGGAAAAGTTTCATCCAGAGGGCGCGCACGTGTACGCCGACATATGGCGAAACATATTAGATGTACTAGCACGTTTAAAAGTTTTCCTGAAAATGGGGAGATATTATATTGGCCGCCGCCTCGTCAAACTGCTGGATTGAGCTGTATCCTGTATCGGAAAGTTTCGCGAAGTGGGCTTTGCTCTTACATTAACGGGAGTTTGTGGAGATTGCCTGGATCAAACTAACGCGTACTTTTCCAGAACTTTTCCGCATCATCTCGATGTCGATAAATATGGTAATGGCGGAGATTTGCGGCTCAATCTGCCTAAGCGAAAACTTCTTGATCGAACTTGTTTATTTTAATGGGATTTTAGCTGGATGAGGCAGGTAAAGTACGATTTAATGATCCGATCGGTCGAGGAAAGTTTTGTTAAAGTTTTTCAAAAACTTCAAAATCCATTTAATATTTATTACACTTTTAAATAGTAAGCCAAATTATTGGGTGGGTTTATGTGTGTGTATGTTGCCAACTTTTTGGATTTTCCGTAAAGAAGTTTTTTTAGAGAAAAAAAAAAGAGAAAATTGGAAGTTTTAAAAGCAAATCCTTTATTTGTATTTATTAGGAACTTGAAATGTCGCCCTTTTTTTTATAATTAATGGCTTCTAAAAATGAAAAACTGTCAACTGGCTATAATCTTTTTAGAAATATAGATAATTTGCAAAATTTAAAATTCCTTATTAAAATTTAATTATAATTTCAAAATAAAAATACAAAAAAAACTAACCAAAACTTTTCCAAAATCCAAATGTTTTTACTTAATTGTCCATCTGGTATACAGTGTGTCCCAGAATAGGTGTATCAAGAGGACAAATGAACCAAAAATTGTTAAATTTTAACTCGGCATTTTGGGATAACTGGTCGCATAATCTAAAACTAATAAATACAAAATTTTACTTTAATTGGTATTATACAGGGCGAGTAAAGGGTAAAAAATACGAAACAGTCCCAAGGGTAAGGTACTTTTTAAAAATAGCAAGAAAATGTTGTGGAGAATTGAATTTTATATCAAAATTTAGCATTAAAGAAAAACAATTGTTTTTTAATTTTTTTTACATGTTTTGTATTAACACTTAAATACGTGACACAACGTAGCGAATTTTACAAAATATTTATTATATTTTAATTTTCTTTTAAATTTCGCTGCTTTTTGTCCACTAATTAAGTTTTAATGCGGTATGTGGAAAAATACCAAAAACCTAAATGCTTTAACTTCAATTTTGACATAAAATTTACCTATTTCTCTACAACATTTACACATACAATTTTGTTATATTTTAAAAAATAAAGGTACTTTACTCTTTACGTATTTTTTATATTTGTACTTATAACTTGCCCTGTATAATCCCAATTGGAGTAAAATTTTGTATTTCTTAGTGTTAGACTATGCGACCAGTTTTCCCAAAATACCAATTTAAAATTCCAAAATTTTCGGTCCATTTGTCCAACACCTATCCTGGAATATACTGTACATTAATGTCTCGCATGTTAGATTAAAGAAAAATGACAGCAACAGCCAACATAGGCAGTATAAAAAATAATTCATTTGAACTGTAGCTACAGTTTCACATCAAATCTCCCGAACATTAACACAATCCTATTCTTTTGGGCTACGTATTTGGTCCTAAAGAGCTAAAAACCCAATTTTAGGGAAGGAGGTTGGGATTGGAGGAGTTAAACCATTTTGATGACCAATATTTACGGATTAAGCTGAATAAGCAAGTCGGCCCTCATAAAATCTAAATTTTTTACTTTCCTTTGAAAAAAAAAATGTGAATAATGCACAGGCCATAGTTAAATCGCATTAGGGCATCGCGTGCTTTAGACTAGACCCCAGTAGTCACGCTTGACCCCCGGTCAGTCGGGTTGAGGCTAATTTGTTTCTAAACAGCTGCCGGCCATCGACGAACACGGACAACCCCGAATTCGCCGGTTTTCGGCTTTATTTGCAGTTTTGGTGGCGGATTAATGCACACCCTGGTCGTCTGGCCGACGACGTAATTCGATATTCGAAAATTGAATTGAGACCGCAAAAAACCATGGTCTATAAAAATGCCGCTATGTGTCTGGATTCACAAAAAATAGTTATTAGCAATTATGTTGTGTGTTTTTTGGATAATAATTATTGAATACGCTCAGGCGGTAAGCGTACACCTTTTTCTACGACTACTGGTGCAAAATAGTAAGGTTCTCATCATTGTCCGGAAAATAGCAACGTCGGAAAAACAAGAATTTCAAGAATTTTAGGTTGGCTAATTTTTTGATATGTTGTTCTCCTTCCTCTTTCGGGTAAATCCTTAGCTGTCTGGCTGGCGGTAACGGTTGCGTTGGCGCACAGCTGTGACTTGACATTTAAAGCTGTCACCATGACATTTAGAGTTGTCACTGATATGTCAAAAAATGCAGACCTTGACACAGACATTAATTGTTTTTTTTCTACGATTGGTAAAAAATATGTATCTTATTATAGTGATTTTTAATATACATATATGGCTCATTGCTCACATCTATAACCCATAGCCGTCATAAGGTGCTTTAAATATCTATAAATAAGGCGATATCCTTCCAAGTTTTATCAAAATATACCGAACGGTTCAGAAGTTAGAAGGGGAACGACTGTATCATAAACAATGATAAAAGTACCTGGCAATAAACAAAATATGTTTTGTACCCCTATCTAGAGACAAGAAATTCAAAATTAGGTTTCTTAAAATGTTTTCAAAACCTTCGATTATTACCTGTAGCCGGACAGCCCAAGGTCTATTCAGAAAAGAAAGAAGAACAACATATCAAAAAATCAACTGAGCAAAATTCTTTTCGAAAACGTAGCTACCTCCTATACTATCATGACAGCGATTAAAAAAATATATTTTGTTACTGTCGTAGAAAAAAATAATTTTAATTTTGGACACAAAAATATGTTTTAAAATGTTTGGTTTAAATTTCTGGTTAGGGTTTTAAAAACTTTTCTTTAAAAACAATTGTGTTTCCTTGAGACCGCACGGGCCAATTATTGCTGACCGCCAAGTTTCATTCAATTTCGTTTCTCTGGAAACACGTCTGGTATTAACGCTCTGCGGTCTCCCGAGAATTCGGAAACTGATCTTTCACTAAGGAAAAATAAAGTAAAGTGGTCAGAAATGGCCCAGGAATACAAAAGTATTTTAGGTTTGCACAAAAAAACTACACTAACATTAAAAAATGCCTGTTGATTGTCCCAGAAATAATGAAAATGTTTGATGTTTTTTTCACTTTCTTGGAGATAAAATACTCCATTTTTGTTTACTAAATATTAATAAAGTTTTTTTACCGTTCGGCGATTTGCATAAAATTTTAATAAAAAGAAATTATTAAAATTTAATATTAATAATAATTTTTATGACTCTGATATTGAAATTATAATACATTTTATAATTTCAATGTCAGAGTCATAAAATTATTATTAATATTAAAAACGGCCTTAGAAAAATAATAGTAAGCAACACAGGCATTAATTGTTTTTCCTACGACCACTTGTGAAAATAGCAAATAGCACACTGATTTCATGCATAGAAAATGCGTTATATCACACTAGTGTTGCAAAGTACTTTACAGCACTAGTGTTGCAAAGTACTTTACAACACTGGTGTGATACATATTATGATGCCATTCTAAAAACTGCTATTGGTTTTGCAAGTGACATATTTATTGTAGTGACAGTAAAAAAAACTTTTTATTTACCTTAAACGGTAGAACCCAAATTAGCGAAAATCATCTTATTTTATATTTATTAAAATTTACGAAAAAATAAAAACATAAACAAAAATAGACATAACCACAAAAAACAACTTTCACTGACAGGCACAGTGTTGTCAGGTAAGTAGATCAAATTTCAAAATCTCCCTTCTACCTTTGAGCACGTACTTTATAGAGGCAGCCTTGCCGCTTGACCGTTCGACCTAAAGCGCCAGAGAAAAAAAGCCTATAGATCAAATTCCTTCCTCTCTTTCTTCGTGTACTCAAACAACTAGTTAAATCTTTTTTTTTTAATCCCTAATTAAACCTAAGGCTAATACACACTTTATGAATCCACTTTCTTTTATCCATTCATAAATAAAATCAGACCCTTCCGACGTTGCCAAATGCTTTCCATATTTTGCGTGGTAACTGACGTTTGGTAGTCGTTTTTCCTTACTTTTAGGACTTTAGGTTATGCATTTACAATTTTCATATTTTTTATATTTTTTCTTAAAAATATGAGGAAAAACTGTTATTTTTACTTAATTTTATATGTGATGTTCAGTTTCATTAACTCGTTTTACCAATTTTACCCCACCCAGCGCCCCTTTTCACTCCACGGTCCCGTAAGTTTATTTACTGATATTTTTTAAAAAACGGAATATTTTGGATATGCACCACTTACGTTTTATTTAGAAGAGTGTCTAAAATATGTAAGAATCGATAATTTTTAAAAAACACTTATAATAGCAGAAAACCGTATTAAACTATTAGCGTTATTACCTAACAAAACCATACAATTTTTATTAAGTGAGGGCCTTTTTAATTTCCAAAATGATAAAAGTTATATAATGCTTCTAGGTAGGTGATTTTCGATGTAAAAATATTGTCAAAACAGTATAATATAGCAGTGAGGAAAAGTATATATAACACTAGTGTTGCAAAGTAAATATCACCCTAGTGTTGCAAAGTTCTCAATTGTTTTTTATTTTTTCTGAACAGACAAACTTTAATTTATTTATTTTTTGGTAAATAATTTGTGGTCGTAGGAAAAATAGTGTACAGTACTCGTGTAAAAATGACTTTCTTACACTCGTGGGTTTGTCGCACTCGGCTAACGCCTCGTGCTACAATATTCCCACTCGTGTGAAATTAGTCATTTTCCACACTTGTAATGTAATATACTATTTTCTACGATTAATAAAAAATGAAGGTATACATTTTTTATTAATCGTATTAATGTGATTTTTATTGTAGGTAATATGGCTCATTGCCCACATCCATTACCCATTGCCATCATAAGGTGCTTTAAATATCTACATTTTAATACAATAATTTGTATATGTTTTCGACAACCTCGTTTTCCAAACATGATTCTTTAGTCAACTATTTTTTATTCACATACGGGTATAAAAATATCTATAAATAGGTTCATAACATCAATTACATGAGACAAAAAATGTTTATTAAGCTAAAATACCGCGTATGCCATAGCTGACAAATAATCTGTCACAAATCGGGAACATTATCTCGTGCTGCAAAAGTGAAACTCCTGTAACATTCTGTACTTGTATTATAATATGCTTTTATATATATATATATTGTGTTTTAAAATGAAAAATCTTTAGCTAAAAAAAACTATTTTCACATCGATATCTAAGTAGAAAAATATTTTATTTAGAGCTAGCACAAAGTTACCGTAATCGATTTTTTAAATTAAATTAGACTTCGAAACATTTAAGATGACTTTTGCCCTCTGCGCCGGGTGACGTCCCCAATAACATTGTCGGCGAATTTCTCCCGAGATTTTATCGAAGATCCTTTACGAATCGCGGTAATTTATGTAGCCGTATCGCCGAAACACGACTTGGCATTACGTGTTAAGATTCCGCCATTGTACCCTTGTTTTGTCACTAAATTACACGAAGGCCGTAATCTCCTTAGACAGCTACTAATTTAGTGCTTTCCTGCAATGCCACGTGTACAGTTCGCTTGACGTTTATCGAGCAATTAGGCTGCAGGGATCGCAAAAACAAACATCCCGCCAGGAAAAACCGACGGCGTGGCATTTGCTCTCTCTGTGCTTTAACGCAAAACTGACAAGACATGCACTGAATCATTGAAGGAAAACACTGACGGTTTTGGTTTATTTTTTTAACTGTTGTTTCAAATGATAATTAGTTTAAGTCTGTTTTACTTTCATCTTTATTCTAAGATGAACCGGCGGTGTATATTTTGTTGTGAAATTAACGCGAAAGTAAATTTAATTCCTAAAATAGCAATTTATGTTATAGGTGCATAAAATGATACTATATTTATTAGTAGGATCAGTGGGACCGTTACAAAAATGCGATTTTTTAATTGTTAACATGAAGATAAAATACTTCATTCTAATATACTACATAAAGTGTTAAAAAAGTAACTTTTTTAACAGTTTCTTAAAACTTTTAATTATTATTGTTTTGTTTTTATGCCTACCTTAATTTATTTAAATATTAATTTATGCAATGCAACAATAAAAGCGGCATTACCTGAACCAAAGGTTAAGTTACTTTTTGATTTCGTAATTATTTGTTTTAGTCCATATTTCACTAAATGTAAAGTTTTACAGTTTGCGAATAAATTTAACTGAAATTACCAAAAATTAATAGTAATAATAAATTTGAACAACTCAAAAATTATAAAGAAGGTTTATCCTGTTTTGGTTATACTTTTACAAAATGTTAGTACATTCATTTTTTAAATATTCTATGATAAGTGCTTATTTATGCAGAGAATAATTGTTTTTTGGTACAATTTAATGTTCGTGCTACAAAAATTAAAATTATAATTTATACGGCTGTAGAAAAACTATAGTTTGCGTCACGCAAAAAGTGTTATAATTTTACATATTGAATTGCCGCACTCGCGCGACAATAAAATTCATGCTGTCAAATTACCCATTAATGGGCGTAGCTAGATTTTTCAAATTTAGTTTATCTAAAAACCGAGACCTGGGACCCAAACCAGATTTATATCAGATGCTATTGATGATGAAATTTGCGATAAAAGTTGATTTTTTGTGGCCCCCCTCCTCCCACTCATAAAAATCTAAGTTTCAAAAGCGAATTTTCTATTTGTATTTTTTCGTAGATTTAATCAAATTTTATCGACAAATCTAAAATTACGAAAAAGTATCTGAAAATCTGTATAAAAAATTGTAGAGAAACACTTAGATTTTTCTACGAAAGGGAGGGGGCAAACAAAAAATCAACTTTTTTTGCAAATTCCAAAATAATTAATTTCTTTTCCTAAGCGTCTCTCTTAGCATAAATAGTTCTGGTATAAATTTGGCGTGGGTCCCATGTCTCAGTTTTTCGATAAAATAATTTGAACATTCTGGCGACGTCCATGCACATATTAATGTTCTAAAAAGCTAAACGTTACAAAAATCGCGAACAACGTATTTATCAAGGACCCTTTTACTATAAAGATAATTGCTTAACACTCGTTATCAGTCAAACCCCCTTTATTTCCTAAGTAATAACAACGTCTGTCGAGCAATCCCAAAAATAATAATCTGGAAAAAGTGCAATCAAAGAGGACCATCATCCCATCTTGTTAATGTTTATTGTTTCGTTCTGTCGCAGTTACAAATCAGGACAGATTAAATTTAGAGCATGCAATAGAGCCACTTTATTATGTTTTCCAGATCTCTTAATTGGCCTGTGCCTCTAACGTTCCGCCGTTATGTGAGGGATAAATCTGCCGTTGGCTCGGGCGAAACGCCGGCCCCGGAACGTTTTCGTCGTTTGATAATGATTATGATGTTCGCGAAACGACTCAATAGCTCCGTAATAACTATCCGCTTCAACTAAATGCCTAAACATTATGACAACTAGCACACCTAGCAGTTGATTGTTATGAGCTGACAGTTAATTTTAATGACTGTCATAACTAAAGGTGCTCGTACACATGTACACTTTTGTGGCGCAACTTTTTATAGCCCAATAATAAAGTGTATGGTATGTTCACCCGTGTATTAAACATTTTTAAAAATGGCTACATAAATAACTTGCGCAAGTGACTCTTTGTTTGACCTCCGGACAGTGCGGACGTGCATAGAGGACTACAAAGTTATTCCCGGAGTGGTGGCTAGAGGTGTCGTACGAACGTTTTTACCTTCGGGGATCAAGGAAAGATTCACGCTAAACTGACGGCATCTTTCTTCTGGATCTAAGCGCTGTGAGCGAAGATTCCTGTAAGCTGATGGTATCCTGTTTGGTGGTGAACACGAGGTATTTCTCAAATGGCGGGAAATAGATGGGCGTGCCATGGGAACTGTCAGTAGTGAAAGTGAAGGTTATACGTAACACCAGTAGCAGCCGACAATTTATGCATTGCATCGATTGTTGAATTATTTGTTTTTTTTTTTGGAATTTCTGGGAGCTACGAGCTTGATTATCCAGATTTTCCGCCGACGAAGCCCTGGAAAGCATAGTCCGGAAGGGGGAGAGTGGTGGATTGGACCTGAAGGGACCAAAACCAAGAAAAAAACGAGAGATAGAGAGAACTTGCGCAAGTTAAAAATGTCAAAAAAGTTATAGTTACAGCACGCCACTTTTATTGCAAAACATAGACTGTCACTTTTTAATAGGTCTTTCTTACAATTTAAAATATGATCTTGTGTTGCATTGGCTCTTAGTTTTATACTATTGGTAAAGTTAAATTATAAATTTTAGTTAAAAATAATGTATTCCGATGAGGACAAAATGCAAGCAGCTTCTTAAACATTTAAGCAATGTTACATATTGCATTTTCTCATATTACTTCATTTTTTACACAATTCAACATTCCAGGCACTAAGTAGCTTCTGTTAGGCTTATTAAATGCAGAGTTTTAAATTAAATTAAATACAAAACAGTAAACAAAATTATAACCTCTACTATTCATTACCCTTTCGCGTTAAAACTACACAAGACAATTGCGCCACTCAATATTTACCAACAATTCGGCGTCTGTACATTTCGATATTGTGCAAGTTTGGTAACTTAGCCTATTCACACGTAGCAATTTTTAAGCGTACGCAACTCAAAAGTGTGGAGAAAATTTTGAAAATGGCGCAACTTTTAAACTTGAAACAATATTTAGACCAGACCAGTATCAGAATGAAACCATTTTCTATGTTGCGCAACACAAAAAGTGTACATGTGTGCAAGCACCTTAAAATATAAAAATGTTTGGGAAACGAACTTTGCTTTGCCTAAGAATCGACCTAAGGTATTTATGTTTAGTAAAAAAATAAGCCCAAATAACTTAATATTAAAACCGCTTTTCCTGTTTAAAATATATAGGGGGTCCTAGTGGTAGTAGGCCAAAATTCAGCTGGAGAATTTTAAAGGTAAATTAATTTAATTCAACTAAACATACCTTAGTATAAAAATTAATATAAACTAAAGTACAGGGTGTCAAAGTTCAAAAAAATTCAAATTTTTTTAGTACCATTTAATACGGTTTAAATATTGTAATAAAACTCAGGCAGCTTCTTTTCTATGCTCTTTACACAAAAAAGGTATACTTTCGCAGGTACCAGGTACCAAAGGTTAAATAATTAAAACATAACCTTCGTTTTTTAAAACTGACCTCAGAGCAATAACTTTGTTTTGGGACACACTGTATACATCGAAATATTTTAAGACCTTTTCTGATATTCTGTTAAAAAACAGACATATTTAACTTTCTCGGACTATTGGGCCACCCCAAAATGTTTGTCTGCCAAGGGGTTGGAACTAT
Organism: Listronotus bonariensis; assembly: GCA_014170235.1. Classification (NCBI taxonomy): domain Eukaryota; kingdom Metazoa; phylum Arthropoda; class Insecta; order Coleoptera; family Curculionidae; genus Listronotus; species Listronotus bonariensis. The sequence continues at coordinate 88,804 of JACEGR010004192.1, forward strand.
CATAACTGTCTGGCGACTAAGGAATTATATTTCAATGTACCCAAGTAACAGAATATCAAATTCAGCTTTTGCAAAATAACAAAACGTATTTTTTTAATTTATAAACCTTTGGTACCTGGTACCTGCCAAATCCACTATGAATCAAACTTCATAGTTTCCCATTGCTTCTATCTGTTTGGAGCATGCGCTGACTTTAGAAACGTGAGTCATGGGCTCTGAGCACAAAAAATATTGAAATGAAATAAAAAAGAATCCGGTAAAAAATAATTGGCACAGCTATGGTTAAAAAAAAAGTAAAATAAACTTGTATTTCTATAACTAAAAACAAAGTTTCAATAACGTATTTGTATATTTCTTTCCAGTTAATTTCAAAGAAATGTTTTCATATTCATCAAATGCAACTTTAACAATATAAATAAAGAAAGTTATAAGCTAACTTTTAGCTTAGCCTCAGGTTTAATCAGAGAAGTTTATATTTCAACTTGTTCTTTAATATCAAAGTTCCCGAGCAACATGTTCGTGCTTCACGTAAAGCTACAGTTTATATGCATAAAATTCGTTATTATGAAAGTTTTCTGCTGATTTCCGAGACTGGGTGTTTGAGGAATAAACATGTATTGTTGACGCGGTAAACCTTAATAAAAGGGATTATTTGGTAGAGCTTTCCGATTAAATGTAAATAAGCGGTAGCGTTAGTAAAGATCTGATACTCTGTTAAATGTTCATATAAAGATTAATTTTACAATATTTTCCTTATGTTTGACACGTAATATCGGTTAATATTTATTGTTTAAATAAAATATTTTATTTTTCTTTAAATTTAATTCCTTAATTTTTGGTTCAAATGGCATTAAAATAGAGCTTTTTAATAATATTTTACACACTTACACAGACTGATAGGTGTTTCTTATATCTTGGTATAGTAAGAACATTTTAAAAGCGCAAATTCGGTACCCTTTGAAAATAATACAAAAAACATAAAAAAGGCCGCCTGCAATCGGATTATTTTATACAAAGGAGCCGCTATCCTTTACAGCGACGCGCCGATACACTATGGGATAGAAATCCAATATTTTGGCCAAAAAGCAACTTTGAAATTTTAATGGCTCATGCTGTGTATTTCAGAGTAGATACTCCAAACTACATGAACGCAAAATTATAAAAGGATATGACAACTTCTATTGGGGTAATAGGAAACTTGAAAATGTATTTTAAGTAAACATAAATATACAACACTTAATCTACTTAGTTTATTATTAGCCTTGTTTACTAAAAAAAGTAAAAGAGTTTAAATAATAAGAGCTATTGTTGTGTTTCCAATGCAGTCTCGCGAAGTCTCGCTACTCTTGTCAAAGATTTTTTTACCTTTTTCTTTATCAGTTTTTGTACTTACAATTGCCTTTCTACTTTTGCTACTTCTGAGTGTAAGGACAGATACAAGATTTTTTATAATTTACAAGGTTTTCCATTTTAAAATTTAATATGTTTTGTCCTACACTGTATATTCTAAAAGATAAAAGCATTCTGTTGAAAGATATGAATTTTACAGAATCTACCCAACAAAACGGTGTTTTTTATTTATTTTATACGTTAAAAAATAAAAAAAATGAAAAGATGTATCTCTATTACGCTTCTAAGAATAATTTAAAATTATTTTTCAGATTTGGATGGTCATATTTCCGAAACTAATTGAGATAGACACTTCAAATGTAGTATTTTTTAAAGCATTTTCAAAGACTTTTTTGGAAGTGATATAATATTCAGGGTATTCCATTTAAAAAAATCATACCTATTGTCGTACCCTGTATATCATATGAGATAATAATCATCAGATAACTAATTAGAATACTACCGAATTAACCAAACAAGCTGACATTTTAGTTAATTTTGTACAATAAAAAATAATAATGTTAAGGGGGTGTAAATTTATAATAACATATAATAAGTTTTAGGTTTTCAAAAAGCATTTGTAATAATTTATATTTTTCCAGTAAAAAGCAACTCATTTTAAGTTAGATTGGTAAGTTTCAGAATTTTGACCAAAAAAATTAATTTCTGTCCCATAGTGCGATGACCAGCTGCATCAACCGGCATATGATAAAAGAAATATAGCAAAGGCGGCCGCGAAGACTTTTTTGTGATTTTTTTCTTATCAAAGAGCACGAAATTAACATTTTTAAACTGTTCCTTCTATAAAAAAAAA